>CM076573.1:258685510-258912797 GCA_034641835.2 Pinus albicaulis
CAAGGATATGAAATCGAAGATCTTGAGCAATGGACGTTCTTATCAACCCTCCTGCTTGATCTTGTTTATTTTCCCATTTAGCAGCTTTATCATCATCAGAAGGTTTAGTTTATTGTCATGTGGCTATTCTATAAAGCCCTTTACTTCTAAGTATATCTACCATGTGAGGTAGCAATTGGAAATAATTGGTGCTATTAAGAATAACCGGGCATGCACTTTCTAGTTTAAAAAAAAAAAAAACTAAAGCAGAGAAAAGCTAAAACTAACTGCTTCAATGGAAAGATCTCGAAAAACTAGGTCGTTTCAAAAAAAATGGCTCGAAAAACAGCTTCCAGATGAATAAGTTATGCCTTTTTAAAAATCTGAGTTGTAGATGCCGAATAGTTACGGGAATGAGATGAAGTGCGGCTTTTTAAAAAAAAAATCTGCCCCTTTGAACAAAATTTTTTTACAAAAGAAGCTTGAGAAGGAGACTTGAACCCAAGACCTCTATTCTCATAAACTAACCCCTCACCAAGTGAGTTAGTAAAAGGGTCACGTTATTGTATGAAATGAGGAAGGGGAGGGTTTTTTTTTTCGCACTTTGGTGTGCGTACATTTTCCTGCACAAAAAACACAAAAAAATGAGAAAAAAAAAACAAAATGCAAAGCCTTACGAGATAATGTTAGATTTTTGGTTAGCCTTGCTGGCAACTATCATTTTTTTTACTATTTCTGATTTCTCGAGATCACACAAAGACACGGGGAAAGAGAATACATAGCAGAAAAAAATCCCTTTTTGCTACACAGGTTGAAACGATATAAATAGAGTTGAGGAGCCCTTACCTAAATAGTTATATTTTATTGAAACAATAGTATGGGTGTCCGATTTTGTCTCAAAAGACATGAAAAACCCCCTTACCATAGAGTGAAATAGGTTGATCTTATTCCATAATGTAGATATTATGTCTTATTCACTTACATGAGTGGGGCCATAAAACGATCAGTTGCGTAGGGAAATTGGGGCTTACTAGTCATTTCACTGGCTTTTTGAATTATATGAGCAAATATTTCCCTGTAGGTGAGAAAACGATCAGTTGCGGGATAAATTGGGCCTTATTGGTCATTTCACTGGGGTTTGAAAATATCCCCACAACAATTCCTTTGAAGCTACTAGGGATTTGTTTCTGATTTGCGAGATCACACACAGCGCATAGCAAAGAGCATACACAGAGAAGAGGGTATAGATCCGGAAAATAAATAAAACCTAAAAACTGAAAATGAAAAAAGGGAACCGAAATAACCAAAACTATTAACAAATATAACTGCAAAACATATGCTTTATACCTGCAGATCTAAATTGTCATAACTTGGGCAATCAGAAACCTTTTCGCATGAAATGAAAGGATTTTTTCACTGTAACAGATGCTCCAGACACAACCGAGTAGTTCTCCAAGCCCAAAAATGTTCAGAAATAGTAGATCTACAAAACGGCATTCGCATGCAGTCAAACTGGCTTTGGATTTGATCAAAAACGGACGCGGCCCTCAAAATAGCTTTGATACCATGTATAAATTTACAGGGTAAGTTCCTTAGATCAAGAACCAAAAGTCACCACTCACAAACAGATCATAAATCAGTACACCAATATAATCATGTGGTTAAAACCCTCAAAGAGGGAAACAGTCCATGGCCTGACATGCTATTGCTTGGATTCCTAGTTTATGAATGAAACTAAGTCGGGATAGATGTCCTACCTTTGTTCCAACGCAGTCATCATAGTTGTGGCAGCGGTCTCCTGATCTTCGTCCTAACAGGTCGTGGTCCTTCAGCGGTAATACTCAGGTGCCTGCACAAGGATCGGAGAACGATAATAGCATACGAAAACATACTTGCATTCATAACTATTTAATTGGTCAAAGAGAACTAAACGCATTGCACAAGATTAAACATATCAAATGCAAAATGGGAACCAAAACATCAGTCATGTATTAATAAGTAGAGAGAGAAAGAGTTTACATGCAAAGGAGCCTTGACGTTGTAGCCTCCTTCAGCGAGTCAAGTCAAAACGCATCTCAAGCATTCGTCAGGGATTTGGACTTGGCGAGGAAAAAGGCCTAGCCTCTCTCGACAATGGATTCCTCTCTGCTCTATCTCACACCAGCTATTCAGTTATTCAACCATTTCAGCTAGCTACAACAATGTGAGAGAGATATATTTATAGGAGAGGATAAGGTGGTTTGGGATCCCTCATAAGGTGGAAAGGAGACCTTATCCTTTGGGGATTTTCTCAAATGTAGGAAAAAAGAATCCAAAGGAAGGTCTTCGACGTTATTCAGTTGAATGAACCATGCTGACTACGCTCACAGAGTGGTTGGGAATGGAAACTTTTCTTCTGTTATCACAAAATTTCATCTGATTAGCTGCTGATCAGACAAATTTATGTAACTGTTTCAAACCAACTTGTGACTGAAGCTTAGCCTCTTCATTCTGACAGGGCTCTCTCAAAAAGGGTTAATGATATTTGATAATGATAAACTAGATGGCTAACTCTACTTGTAAAATGACTTGTTTGTGATAAGTGTAGGTTGAAAAGAACATCAGTATGCAAACATTGGGCTTATGGAGTCAACAAAGCAATAAGTCAATAGATAGTTCACTTGACATGGAAGCTGAGGCAGGTAAGAGTTTTTCGCAAAGGCAAGCACACATGAAACAGGAAAAAAACACAGTCAATTCATCTATAAATGGAAGTCAGAGCATTACATGAATGAATTTCGAGTATTAAAGATGAAAACCACTGCAAATGGCACACATAGAAAATATAGATCAGATACACACTAAAAACTCAGTTAGAATCTCAGTTTGGTTAAGAAACAAGTCTTTGTATTACTAAAAATAGTTAATTACATAAAGTTGCAGTTTTTCCAAAAAGTCTCCAACCCTTTACAAATTCGACTCTTTGCCCTTTAATAGAATTGTTACATGATGAGATGATCTGCCCCCTGGCTAGATTCATCGAATTTACCCTACTGACACCTTGCATAACAACAAAACATCTATTTTAATGATAAAATGACAATTATCCTACTTGACAATCCTTTTCCTAATAGGACTCAAACTGTTCATTATTACATTAACAACCTTATCTCCTAAAAATAATTACATCTTTGAAAACTATTCCCTCACATGTTCGAATACGGTGTGATGGGACTCGTCACTACATGACATCTTAATTGACCTCCTCTAAAACTAGAAACAAACCCTGCTTTTTAGGAACACTGGTATTTATCTTCAACGAAGAGTTTGGCTGATGATTTGGCTTCATCACATGGTCGTTAAGTCTTGGATGACTGCTAGCAAGATCCCTTGAACCTTTGAAAATACCCAGTTGTTCAAAAGTGCACAAAAACCTACTCATATAGCTTCAATAGCTTCAAAACAGTACGCTACGAAAGTATGACAGTTTTATAGCGTACTTTCGTAGCATTACAAAAATGCCTCTTGCCATTAGTGTTTCTGATTCTTTCCTTTTGCATGATGTTCATTATTCCTTTATACATCTTCCATACCATTTTCACCTCTTGGAAGCTCCAAAAACTGGTTCAAAATGCAAAAAGGAAAGCTACAGTAGTTTCGTAGTGTTTTCCTGTTCTTCAAGCCCAGGAACGCTATGAAACTGCTGAAAACACTGAAAATTCCAAATTTTCTGTGTAACCTCAAAAATAAACTTTCCAGGTGTAAAAACTTAGCTTCTAACATTCCATTAACCTTCAAAATCATAAACAGCTCACACTACGATTCTTGAGGGGTTTCTTCCTCATTGGATGAGTTGAGCAATTGGCTCCTCAATTATTGTCATTTTAAGACGTTTTTTCTCCAACTCCTCATGAATTAGTTCAAGTTGTTCCTGGAGGTATTTAATTTGGTCCTTAAACTTCCTGTTAGTAGATTTAAAATGCAAGTTCATTTTCCTGACATGTTTCACCTCCTTCCTCAATGGTATGGTCCACTTGATAAAATGAAGTGTATTATCTAAGGTCTTGGAAACATTGTCAACCTGCTCTTCCCAAATATCTTTCATCTTTTCAAACTGAACCTTCTACTTATTTCTTCATAATAGAAATCTCATGGTTGGCCAACTTTAACTGTTCTTCAAGGAGTTCAAACTCTCTTTTTTCTATTAATTTCTCTTTACCATTCTTTGATTTGCTAACTGCATCTTTCTCTGCAGGTGATGAAAGATCAATGATGTCTTGTGATGGCTAGACTGTGTCAGTAGGTGGATGAACCTCTTTACTGCTCTCTAATAGCTTTCTAGCATGCCTTTTCATGGGCTTTCTTGATTGGAACATAAAACCTACATCTTCTCCTTCAAATTATAGTTTCTTTGCAGAGTTGGATTTCTTTAGTTTCTGTCCACCTTCCTCTATATCCTTAGCCTGGACTATAGGAGTCTCTTCTATGTCAATGGCATGTAATATGTCTTCTAGATTTCCTTTAGCTACTGCTTTGTCTTCTACAACCACTTTTTTGTCTTCTAAAGCCACTGTTTAACTCCTTGTCATCCTTTTGGTTCCTTGTTTACTCACAGCTTATTTTTGTTTTGCAGGTTTGACCACTTTTGATTTCTATTTTACAAGTGGGACTTTGGGTGTATCAAGACTCTGCAATTTCTCTGTTTCCATCATGACTAATTCACTTGGTCCTGATCTTGTTGGTTCACTTGGTTCTGCCACCAATGGTTCACTTTGTTCTGCTACTAAGGGTGATGGGATACTCCTAGGTTTAGGAGTTCTTGTAGGAGTAAGAGAATCCAACTCAAAACCACTAACAAACAAAAATTAAAACCAGTCTCTCCCCAGTCTTTGGAGCTCATCTAAAGCCAGCAATTAAATTAAACCATTATGAAACAATGAAGTTTCACTTGCTTCAGATTTTTCTTGTACCTTATCTGCCATTTTTGCTATATTTTGTGTAAATAGAAAGGCAGATCAAGAGATATCTTATCAGCAAAGTGTAGGAGGAGCTTGAAATGGTAAGATTAGACTTTATGGTATCTCCCTTCATAAGTAAAACATTTTTGGATGATGAGCAACAACTTTGAGTAGTTATCCTTCATCCAGCTCCTTGGAATGGCATTAGTAAGGTCCATTTCACTGTTTTCGGGCTTCATAAACTCTTTGCACTGCTCCATGTTGAAATTGAACCCTTTGAACCACTTCTCTTGTCCCCTTGGAATCCCTGGTGCCACTGCAATGACCTCTGGTGTAATGGAAAGATTAAGCATTCCCACTTTGGTATTTGTTCCACTGAATTTTAAATAAAATTCTTTGGAAACATGTACATGGTAGCCTTGTAATCTTTCACAAAACTGTAAGAATCATGTTCTTCTAAAGACTTCTACAGCTTTTGGGTCTTCAATGATCAAATTCATATCTGCTGGTTCATATCTTAGACATTGGCCACCCTTATTTATCCTTATTTTTTCTGCCATGGTTTCTTTAATGCCTTCTCAGCCTCGATTGATAGTTCTCAACCTTACTTGATAGTTTTCAGCCTTGCTTGATCAGTGATATTTATAAACCTTTGAAAACACTAGCCACATCTTTGGCTCAATGTGATAGCTCTCCAGAGCTCGATATCACACGAAGAAGAAATGAAGAATGAGAAATGACTGAATTAGGAAAGATTTTGAAGTTTGATGTTCAAACATAACACAATGATGACTCATACATACCTAAAACGATGATGATGACTTCAGATCTGACCATGTACCTTGATATTATCCCTCAATGACTTGAATGGTATCTAACTTACCCTTTCCCAACGATATTCTGGCACCTAACATCTAATCTGACAAGACAGACAGGAAGCCACACTTTCGTAGTGTGTTTAATGTAAATCTGGAGGTTTTCACTACAAAAGTATCAGTGTTTTCATAGCAAAAAGTGTAATTTATCAGTGTATTTCACTACGAAACTGTGGTTTCTTGGCTAAAACCACCATTTCGGTACTAAAACCTTGGGAATTGAAAATTTTCAAAAAATTATGAATGATGTGACATGAAGGGGTTTGAAAGTGAGTGGGTTTGGACCTTAGGGTAAGCTTAAATAAGAAAAATTTAAAATTTTCCTTGACTAAATAATAAAAAATGAATCCTACAACCCTACCTTTGACACATGAACCTATATGACTTTGTCAAATGATGCTTCATATTTTTTTGGTGATAACAAATTCTATTTTTAAAAAAATTCCAAAAACAACTCGGCGCGGACAATCCACTGAGACGGAGGACCAATGGGCATGAGGCCTATTGTTAATTTCTGTATGGGCGCGAGGCCATAACTGCCTACCAGTTCCGACCCAAAATCATGTGTTTTTGAGAGCCTGATCCAGGAATAGTCAACAGAGAAAATGTTCTTCTCATGCTAAGGGATGCAATGAAACTTTTTGCAAGGTATGACAATACACAGAAGTCACAGAAATGGTCCTCCAATTTGCGAGATGGGGATTGCAGGGACGGTGACAAAATACTGTGTAACAATCGACATGAAATTTTGATTTCTCAAGGTAGTTAGGAATGATTCAATATTTTTGTAGAGAGGGTAAGATACGTATAAGAGGTTATACTTTTGCAGATAGGACTTCTCTTGAACATATCAGCGACGTAACTCTAGATTTTGGAAACATTTGACTCAAAATGGAATCAATGCTCATGGTGACAACATGATATGATCAAATGAGAGGCAAATGGATTCCCAAAACCTAGGAAGGAAAATGAAAAAGGGAGGATAACCCAAATCCGACAGGATTTGTAGATAAGTGTCATGTTTAAGAGTGACAAGCCGCCTTCGGTACAAAAACAAAAGACATGTTTACTTTCATTTTTCCCCACTATTTCTAGTGAGTATATCTTTATTTTTTATAGAAATATTGAAAAGGATACCATATTCTTAGTGTATAAGTTCACCCTTCGGATGAATCCATCCTAGTAAGTTTAACAAGCCCTAGGAAGGAGTAGCTTAGTCTCGTCATGGTGATAATTCCTTCGTCATTTAAGTTTTACAAGTCTGACAGAGGGGTAACTCGGCATCTTTTTCATGTTTATAGAGTTTGAAAAAGAAGCAAAAAAGGAAACTCCAAACATCCCTTTTCGTAGATAGTCCCTCAAATCTGAAAAGGTAGAAAAAATATCCCACATAACTTCTTAGTCATGTTTGACTAAGGTATTCCTTTTTCATAGTTAGTCTATCTCAGCTCAAAAAAAGGGTTAAACATATACTGAGTAGATGTCATTAATTTACTTTAATGAGCTTGAAATTTCAAGTGCTCGATGATATTTTCATGTTTCAAGAGTCAGAAAAGCATTGAAAGATGACTCTACCTGGAGGAACGAGTGGTAAAAAATGGTAGTAACTGGTTCAGGTGATGATGGAATTGCTCAAAACAAGTAAAGGTCAAGAGACTGGCTAACAAGACCCCTGATCACAGTAGTTCCCCGACAAGGGTAAAAACAACCAAGTGAGAGTGTATGATCGGCCAAGCAGATTGTGACGATGGAATGAGAAAACCAACAGTCATATAGGAGGAGAGGTTTATAAAAAGGAAATCAAGAGAGGCAGGATGATAATGGTTTCGTTTTTATAGAAGCTTGAAACATGGGACACTATGCTTGAAATTGGTTTCATTTTTACACGAGCTTGAAACATGTGGAAAAATTATGCTTGAAACAGAGACAAACTATGCTTGGAATAAAGTTTTCATGCCCCCAGCATAATGACTCAATTCAAGGTACATGCCCCCCAAGCTTGAGTTCATTCACCTAAGTAGACTATTGGTTTCTAATAGGTGGATGCAATGAAAGTTCATTCACGACACCAAGTGAAAGATGCGACTAGGAATTTACGAGATCTAATCAAAGACTTGAATTGAAAGGGGATTTATTTCATTTTTTAATGATCTTGACACGGGAAAATAACTATGCTCGTAGGGACCTATTTCATTATTTTAACGGGGTTGACAGTAAAAGACCCATCCTCATAATGACCTGTTTCATTTTTTCACAAGGTTGACATAGTAAAAGAACCATCCTCATAACACCTTGTTTCATTTTTTAAAGAGCTTGACATAAGAAAAGGAACTTTTCTCCAAATTCCTTGTTTCATTTTTTAAGGAGATTGACACAAGAAAATGAACTATGCTCCAACACCTTGTTTCATTTTTTAAGGAGCTTGACACTAGACAAGGAACTTTGCTTCGAAAATTTGTTTCATTTTTTAAGGTGTTGAAATTTGCAACAAGAAACATTGAAAATGGAGACCAAAAATGGAATCCAAAAAATGGCACCCATAAATGGTACCATATCAGGCTTCTAATTTAATTTTCCCTTAATTAAATTGGAAGAAAAATTGTAATTTCATCTCATGACAACTTGTATTAGTTAACTGAGTCACGAAGACCTAGTTATCTTAGGAAATTCGAGTTAGAGGTCAAAGAGGAGGCATGTAGAGGATTTTACTATTTTTAGGGGGTCCAGTTACAGTTATTTGTGAGTTGTAATTAGTTAACTCAATTTTTTGAGTTAAAATCAGTTTAACTAGTTCTAACTGAGAGATGAGCTAGTGAGAGGTCTAGTGAATTAAATCCTATTTAATTCACAAGTAGTCATCAATCAGTTAACCGATAATTCACTATAAATAGTTGTTGCATGTCAATTCTAAGAAAGGCCCAGTTGAGACTAAAGTTAAAGGGAAGAGATATATTTGTTGAACTGTTAGAAAAATGTACAAGTCATGCATGAGGTCATCAGGAAGGCCCTGAAGGATTGCACAATCATTAATTGGTATTTTCCTAATTAGTAGTGGCTCAATTATCCCAAGAATGTGTAAGGAAGGTAGGCCAAGAATAGGCAAGAAAAATTTTAAATACTTGACTGATTTTGCTTAGATTGCAAGCCATATCCGGGCTATATTAGAGTGAGACAGTCAGGAGAGTGCAAATGTTTCTTAGTGGAGGAATAGCATTGTATCTTTTTATGAGCTTGACCATATGAAATTTAGAGATTGAGGGTTTTTGAGCAATTGTTTTCCCCAAATACATATTTTTTTGTGCAATTGATTGTCTCTTTATCTTACTTGTTATGTGATTGTGCGATCATGTTTTATTTCCGCAAATTGTAGAAGGATTCAGTATTTTCTTTTAGTACATTATAAGATCAGTTTGAATCCTAATGTTATATTTTATACATAAGAAGCTTGGCACAAGAAAAGGAACTCTGATCTGGATACCTTGTTCATGGCCCATAAGGGGTCATGACTTCCAAGAGGTTCTCATAAAATGGGATAACACACTCTAGAAATTAGGGTCCAATGCCCCCAGTACATGATGCACTATATCACTGACTAAATCATCAGTAGACACGGGCATAACAAGTTTCCACATAATTAACCTATGGCGGGGAAGATACCATTTTCATGTAAGGGTCGTTAAGGGATGATGGTTGATTGGAAGCCATATTAGGACCAATGAACATCAATTGATAAATAGTCACAATTCTTCTTTCATGTGCAAAACACATCACACGAAAGAGAGAAGAGGCAAGAGATCCCATGAAATAAGTATAACCACACCCAAGGAGTAAGCTAAAGTCCAAAGGGCCTTGGAAAACCATCAAATCTATATAGAAAGTCTTTCCTCTGAAATTAATAGGAAACTTAGGAAGCATCCCTAACGGTTGATTAGTTCCTTTATTAAAAACTAATAGGTTTTGGGTAATAGGCACAAGTTGCGGAGAACCGAAAGCTTGCAAAGTAGTTGAGAATATAATACTAATAGATGTATCATCATCTATTATTGTTCTAGGTACGACCACATTATAATCTTCTACTATGATCTCAAAGGGCGCATAAGAAGGAATACGATATCTTGTCAGTCAACTCCAATCAAAAAAAGCGACCATACTACTTATAGGGGGTGTAGTGGGAATGGGATAATTCCCCCTTGTGTTATGTGAATGGGAGTATCACCCTCATGTACCATGGGAATGGAAGGATTTCCATCCAATTCATGGGAATTTGAAGAAACAAAAAGAACCTGAGCGGTATGGGGTTCACTTTATATGGGAAAGGTACGATCAACTGAAGGTGGAATTAGGTCGATCGTTTTCTCAACCAATGGTTGGTCAAGAATGAACTCATGGTATTCACTTTCGGAGAGAGTGGGATTGACCATAGATGAACACTGATCAATCAATTGATCAACTAGCGAAGGATCAGAAGAAAGCTTCTAGTATCCAACAGTAAGGCAGGGCTGAGAAGCTATAAGGTTTTTCAATACTTTGGAGGCTCCATCCATATAAGGACAAAGGTGAATGGTATGATTCCCTTCACATAACTTACAAGGAAATTTTACTTTACCCTTTTTCACATGGGCCTTATTATCACTAACTGAGGGTTCGTCACCAGCATGATCTCCAAAGATCGATGACAAAGGCCTATTTGAATTGGTGGGCCATACTTATAATATCTTTGGAATTCCAAGACAATAGCTAAGAAGGTAGTCATCCTTACATCACTTGCAAGGGATTTTTACTTTTAGAGACTCAATGGAATATTTTTCAACATCAGTTGCATGTGTAGAAATGGTTTCTTGGTTGCCCGCTTGCTTATTTTTCTCCTTCTTCTTCATCTTCTTATTCTTCTTCTTATATTCCTGGTTACTAGAATCTATACTTTCACCAGGAGAAGAGGAAGAATGGGGTGAAGAAACAAGTGAAGAAGGCACGGGGTCAACTTTAGGATCAACATGAGGTTGACACTGTTCAAGTGGTGGCAAACTTGGTTGAGAAACAGCTTGGACATTCAGAACCATGGGGTCGAAAATAACCAAACTAAAAAACCAATGGTTAATCCCAAGAGGTACGATCAACTGAAGGTGGAATTAGGTCGATCGTTTTCTCAACCAATGGTTGGTCAAGAATGAACTCATGGTATTCACTTTCGGAGAGAGTGGGATTGACCAGAGATGAACACTGATCAATCAATTGATCAACTAGCGGAGGATCAAAAGAAAGCTTCCAGTATCCAACAGGAAGGCAGGGCTGAGAAACTATAAGGTTTTTCAATACTTTGGAGGCCCCATCCATATAAGGACAAAGTTGAATGGTATGATTCCCTTCACATAACTTACAAGGAAATTTTACTTTACTCTTTTTCACATGGGCCTTATTATCACTAACTAAGGGTTCGTCACCAGCATGATCTCCAGAGATCGATGACAAAGGCCTATTTGAATTGGTGGGCCATACTTATAATATCTTTGGAATTCTAAGACAATCGCTAAGAAGGTAGTCATCCTTACATAACTTGCAAGGGATTTTTACTTTGCGGGACTGAATGGAATATTTTTCAACATCAGTTGCATGTGTAGAAATGGTTTCTTGGTTGCCCGCTTGCTTATTTTTCTCCTTCTTCTTCATCTTCTTATTCTTCTTCTTATATTCCTGGTTACTAGAATCTATACTTTCACCAGGAGAAGAGGAATAATGGGGTGAAGAAACAAGTGAAGAAGGCACGGGGTCAACTTTAGGATCAACATGAGGTTGACACTGTTCAGGTGGTGGCAAACTTGGTCGAGAAACAGCTTGGACATTCGGAACCATGGGGGTCGAAAATAACCAAAATAAAAAACCAATGGTTAATCCCAGGAGGGACAAATTTACTATATAAGGAGCACCAACATTTACAAAAGAAGGAAAAGGACCAGGATTCCCATTTGAGGGGATTCCTTAATTGGTAAACTCAGGAACTTTTTCCATTAGGTTCAACCTAATATCTACTAAGGAGTCGTGCATGGGTAGGATGTTATCTCGTGGGAAATAAATTTTAGAAATTAATAAAAAATAAATAAAAAATGGGTAAGCTAGGAATAAAGGATTACCAAGCAACCATGAACCACATAATACCTCCTGGTGAACCAAGAATTACAACAGCTAATCTCCGCGAATGTTGTGTGTGGTGTATCATATTCACAAGGTGGCTCACTTGGTTACTTATGGCAGGATAGCAACCAGCTAATGGGGACTCCCAAAATATAAGCAATGGTACGTGGGAGTGCAAGTCTATATTAATGTTGTCTGATGCGTAACCATTCGATGAGATCATTCCTATATACTTTCATAAGTGGAGCGCCTCTGATATACCCAATATTACTTGAGCACGGTCCTATATACTTCTGTACGTGGAATGAGATATCACCCCTAGGATGCAACACAAGTAGTTAGCGACAAATCTTATGTTTTACGACAAAGGAACACGTCTCTAACCTAGACCTCTAAATGTTTGTGTTAAATTCCAAATTATCCTTAGGTTAATTGAGTTAAATTTTAATATTTATCTTGAATTAAGTTTCAATTTTAGGGATCAAAGCGATGTCACTTGAATGCCTAAAATGCAGCTATATGAGAAAATAGCATTTTCAATTCAATGAAAACAAAATTAATAAGTAAAGGGATTTCAGATAATGTTGCATCAAAAAAATAATGCAGCAAGCACAAAGCCCCCAAGTATTTTTTCTCTTTTCACTTTTCAAAAACACAATTCTAAAAAGTAAAAAGATGATTTTCACTTTCACTATCCCAAATGAAACTTTTCAAAAATAAAAATATTTTCACTTTTACAAAGATGCACTTTTATGATCTTTCACTTTTTGTTCATTATGAATGATCTAATGGACTTAAATGCACTTCTTTAGTTTTCAATGACCGAAAAACATGATCTATTTTAAATAATGAATTCCAAAAAATAACTTTTCCATGCAAGTAATCTAATGCACTTAATGAAAAGAAAATTTTTGAAATGAAAAAAAAAATAAATGCAAAAGTCAATTTCTTATGAATGCAAAAGAGCCACTATTGTTGCATTGATAGAAATTTAGTATTTTTCCAATCATACAAGTAGTAAACCAAGCTTTCAATCAACTCAAAACACGAAAGACTCAAATAGAGACATTAATTTACCACTTCAAGTATGGGAAAAAAAATTGCATTCCACCAAGAAAATGAAAGCAACCAATCAAAAATTGATGCAGAAAAATCATACAAAAATCCTTAAGGATCAAAATACACTAGATTTTCTAGCAGAGACTTTAAAAATTTCCACATTCAAAGACCAGCGCAGACTTCCAATTGACACCAGAGGTCCGCAGCGCGACTGTTTCAGATAAAATAAGCGACGATAGCGCGATTGTAGTTGATAAAAAAATGTTTTGATCGAGCTAAATAGGGGAAAAACAAGAAAATATCAAGAAGAAACTCTAGATATGATACCCTAGGACACCTTAAAATAAAATTACATAATGAAAATCAATCCAAACAAAGGGTTGTTCAACTATTGGTCAAACTAAACAAGAAGGAAAAATATAAAAGGAGGACTAAAAAAGCTATAGGCTCCCCAGTGGAGTCTCCATTTTGTTATCCAAGCAATCCCTTCTATGGATAGAAGTGATCCCTCTAGCCCAATGAGTGGGTCTAGTAATAAACAAGATAAAAACAAGAAAACCCTCATAACTTAAATTAGAATGACATGAGAGAGGAAGATGGCCTACATCATTCCTATGTGGTCACTTGTCGATGTTAATCCTGAGCTCCTTACTTCCAAGCTCGCTCCTCACTATTCCTTTATGTATGAATATCTGCAAGGGAGATCAAACAACGACACACAAAGAAAGCATAGTATATTGCATTCTAATGTAAACCATATGATAGATAAAGGAGCATCATACTAAGCAAGTAATCATCTACAAGCCTATGGAAAGTAAAACATGCTTTGAATTATTGATGAATTAAAGAGGGAAGCATACAACTGGTGCCTTGATGTTGGAATCCTCCTTCGAGATGAATTTCCAAGTCCAAGCCAAATACTTCAAGAACTCCTTCTCCTTAGAATTTTTGCAGCATTTAGGCACATTCGAGCACTCGCAAGGAAACTAGAAATGACCAACCATTTGGGGAAGGCATGTAATTCATTTATATGGAATTTGGAGAGGTTAAGGATCAAAAAAAGAAGGAGGAAGGTGCATATATTAAGGGGAAAATCCTTAAAGGTAGGATCAAGGACTCAAAATGGGAAAAATCGACTCAATATTTAGCCAACTTATACCAGACTTTCGTTCTTGAGACTTCTAGAGGAAGAAGCTTATGCTCCATTTTTGGAGAACCTGCCTGAAGAGGACCAGCGCAACTTTTAACTTTAATTCTCACGCTACCAATATTGTTTACCAGTTACACACAGGGTGACAAGCATGAGGGAATACAGGGGAGAAATGTGTTGGGCCTGCAAATTAGGGTTTTTACAAGCTTTCTCCAGAATTGTTGTAATGCACTGACTCTCCATTTCTTCATGGATGTTTTGAGCATGTTATTCATGGTGAATATGTTTTCATAGCTTTTGTCGCTTTGCGACATTTGTGGCATGAGTGACACAATGGACGACACTTTGGATAGGAAACAAAGAATTTGACAAAATATTGTATGACAATTATCATTCACAAATTCAGAGTTGGGATCAAAATGGGGCTTGTTCTTTTTCAACACATGTTCCTAGAGAGACTTGACAATGACATAAACATCAACGACAGGGACCTATTTACCTTTATTTCATTAGCTTGGGCTATTTTACAAGTTGTATGTTTAATTTTAATTTGAGATTGAAGGTCCGAACTCGATTTACTCGTCTTTCTTGTGTGCAGGTCGAGAATGGCTAGTGCAATCTAGTAGACTAGGCTTGAAATCATCCTTGAACTCGGGTTGAAGCTCAAATATTTAAACCCTACTTTATTTTTTGTGCTACGATTTATGCAAGGAGGCACGGAACTAGGGGTTTCACTCATTGTTTCCTCACATAAATTTGATTCATCTAAGTGACAAAGGTTACCAGGCTTTGAATTATCATGGCCATGAGACACAGAGGGTTCTCGAGTATCTTATTGAAAATTAGGGGAAACCTTGGGATGGTTTAATTCCTTTTTCAAGAAATCCTAGAGCTTAATTTACTAATACTTTCCTAAATATGTTTTAGGAAGTTGATGTTTCAAATATTAATTGGCCTTTCCACCTTTTTATACTAGTTATGTTTATTTGAATTACAAACCAAATTTCTTATTGTGATTGTCATCAACAAGATTTAGTTGACTTTTGTATAATGTGCACTAAAATTTATGGAATATCTTTCATGAATTGAAATTGTCACATATATGTTATTGATGCAAATTGAATTAGTACTTGGACTCTTTTACTTTCCAAATCTTAAATTATAATCTTATATTTTTTATGAGTAGATGTCTCTAGTTCATATTAAATGAACAATTATTTTATTAACGAGAAAGTAAAAAATAGTCCTTTAATTAATCTTATGCTCTTGGCCAAGATATATAGTTAGTTTTTCTTTGTTTTTATTTACTATATGATTTTTTAATGTGAATCAATAAAAATAGTTTGTGATTTATTTCCAAACTGTTTAATGAATTAATGAGATAATCTATGCTCTTTTTTGTTGTTTCATATTGTTGCTCTCATTAAGAAATAAATTTTGTTTAAAGTTTTAGATTTTAAACTTCTTTACAATCTTCTCTTATATATTATATCGAATATCAGTTGCTCCATTTATGTTTTCCCCTAATGATTATACTTTGTATATTTGTATATAATGTTTGTAAATAATATTATAGGATAATGTTGTTGAGAACTTCTAGAAACTTGTGTATTTTGTTCAAAGAGCCCGTTGTTTCGGGTGAACACTTCACCCATATTCAGGGGCAAGAAGCTTCTAGAAGTTCTCAACAACATTATGTTACTGACTGTGGAAATATACATGCCATAATATTGTAGGACTTTTATAAAAGTCTTTAACTCTTTCTTTCTCGCAAGGGAAGGAATTTTCCTTACTAACGGAACCACTAAACCCATCAAAAACAACCACACCAAATGGCTTGGGTTATTTATATAACATTTGTAGCAACCCCGAGTTGATTTTCCATGTAAATGGAAGGAAAATTTAAAGGAAAAAATAAGACGAAGGTCATGGGACACGTATTCCAAGTTGAATGGAGGGGAAAAAATTAAAGTGTGTATCAATTATGGTTAATTAATGGCTATGGAAATTGGCATTAGCATTGGCAAAATACAAAGGGAAATAAATGGAAATCAATTCAAGAAATAAAGGAAAAGAGGAGAAAAGGAAGATGAAGAGACAAGAATATGCATGCAAGGGAAATTAAAGAGAAAATAAAGAAAAGTGAAAGAAAAAGAGGAAAGGGAAAGGAAGCGACACCATACATCAATGATAAAAGTAATTTGAGAAACAATTGACAAATTTTGATCCATTTTCAACTTTTGATGGCTTTAGTTTTTTATAAGGAATAAATTGAAATCCGAGAGGAGAGGGAGGGCACTTGGACACAAGAAATCAAGCAAGCAAAGGAAGGCAAGGGAGTGCAAGGAGAAGGTTGGAATAGCAACTACAACAAGAATATTTTGCAGGTAACAAGTTGCATGTGTGATTTCCTTGTTGGGATTTGAATGCATGGTGCATGCATTGGGTTTACATGATTACTTTGTTGTCATTGGCATGGTATTTTCTTGGATTGGAAGTGGTTACAACCTTGCCTTTCTATTTCCTGGATAGCTATGGTATGATGGGATTCATTCTTGGTTGAGCTTTAGATTGCTAGAATATTTTGGATATGGGTGAGGTGGTCTCAAGAAAATCCCAAGGGTTGGAGTTGGAGATGGTTTTCTCTGTGAATCCCTTGACATGTGGGTGGAGACAGGAAAATTCATATAAGTATGGTGAAAAAATTTTGAGGCATCCAAGCTTGTGTTGGTTTGGTGATTTCTGGACCGGTTTAGGTGAAATCGCGGTGGTTGAGGGTTGAGGTAGTTTAGCCTCTAAAAGCCCTGGTTGGTTTTGTTTTGGCTTATCACATGAGATCCCATAGTGATGCTTGGAATATGGCATGGGAGTGATTGGCTGAAAGAGAGATTTGGTTCAACCCAATCTATGGTCAAGTGGTATGTGGAAATCCCTGACTTGGTTGGCATTTGCATATGTTATTATGTGTTATTTCTTATTGAGATAAATGATCACATGTATTGTTTATTGTGTTTATTTTATGATCGGTTTTTCATGGCTTAATTCTAGTCAAATGTTAGTTATAGGCATGGTTAAATGATGTGCTCTTGTTATGGATCTTGTTCATGAATTTATAAGTTAGTGAATGGTTATATGAATGTATGAGCTAGCAAGTGTTTGATATAGCTAGCTTGAGAGGGCAATGATCCTTCTTGATGATTCTCTGGTGAAACTATGAGACACTAAACACATATGCATTCATTACTTGTAGCTACTATGCTTACCATATGTTCAACTAAATTTTTATCATGTTTTTGGCATGTTTAAGCAAGATCTGAGCCTAACTATATTTTATACATACTTTTCATCATCTTATAATTGATTCTGGAAAGTTCTAAGAAGTTATGGATAGTGGCTTGTGGGCTAGCACTCAATCTGCGGCTAGAGGCACAAAACTAGGTATTTTTTGTTGTAGTCACATGAAGGACAGCTTGTGCTTGTGACTGGAGCCTTATATCCACATGGAAGGCTTGGCATGCATGTAGTTGGGCTTTAATGTTGAACAAAAAGAAAGTTCCAACTCAAGGAAGAATCACCAGTGGGTGTTGTTTAATATTTGGGTGATTAGGTGTCCCTCAAAGGCTGTAGTAAAGTTTAAAGATAGTAGGCTTCACCTACATAACTAGAACTTGGTTGTTGGGTAATTCATAGTAACTCCCAACTCCTGTTTACCCTAGAGAGCTTGTAAAAGCGGGTAAATGTGGGGTGGGGTGTTACAAGGCAGTATCATAGCAGTTATTTTCCATGTAAACCTTTCTTTGGTACCATTTGTATAGAGTGGTATCAAAGAAAGGTTTACAGTATTGGACCTTGGGGTAAATGCAGATGGTTATGGTTATCATTCATGAAATTATTGTTTCAGTTTTGTACTATAATATTGATTCATGTGTGATGTTGATATGTTGTTTCTATTATCATATATTGTCCTAATTTGGACTGACTTGTGCAGATGTGATAGCCTCCCCTGAGATACACTAAGGTATGATTTTTATTATGTCTTCTATTTGGTTTATCTGTCATGGTATGTTTGCAGGAAATAGAAGGCCAAAATATGAAAAGAGGAATGGTGGATTATAGTTCACATGACTCCCTGTTCAGGCCCGAAGTGAAATCAATGAATGGGAAAATTTAGTTGAGCAGCAAGGAGAGGAATATTATCTTGGTCTAACAGATAAATTGAGGAGTCTAAGGGTATAGATTACAAGTTATAAATAAAATAATAACAGGTTGATTGAGGCACATGAAAGACTTGAAAAGGCTCAAGAAAATCAAGTTGAATTCAATGCAGTGATTCTTCGCATCCTTTTAGTCTTAGAGAAGCAAGGACGGTTGAGGATCAGTCATGGAGATAGGCAGGAGGAGAAGACTAATGGGGAAGATGGAAGTAGGTCTTAGAAAAGGTACATGATGGACAATTATGATACAATGAAGAGTGGCGGACTCTTGAATACACCTGACAAGAGGACCAGTACACATGTATTTTATCATAGCTCTTCTTCTAAAGACATCATTTCCATCACCGTTGGCATCATAAGAGGAGCGAGTGTTTGTCAGAAACATTCAAGAAATCCAAGAATCATGCTTGATATGGGGAAATGAATAAATAAAAATATGCATAAGCATGGCTTCTTAGGATGAGTAAAGTTTTTTTATTGCATGATTACTTAGAGAATGTGAAATCCAAGAAAACTAACTTCAGTCTCAATGGAAAAGAAAATATTTGGTGTGAAGGTATTAAGAATGTGAGAGGCATCAGAGAAGAGAAAATGACTTGGGGTGAGTTTGAAAGACTCTTCAGGAAGAAGTGCCTGTCTAAGGGATATTATGATGGAAAGGCTAAGGAATTTTATGAGCTCAAGATGGGTTCTATGATAGATGAAGAGTACACAACCATATATATAGAGTTGTTGAGGTATGTTCCCTATCTCAAGGATGAGAAAGAAAAGATCCAAAGGTTCATCAGTGGATGTCCATTGTCATTCAAAGATTGGATTGAGTTTGACAAGCCTTTGTCTTTGGAGGAAGCCATCAAAAAGTTAAATCATTGTTGTGAGCAGTCAAAGAGAAAGCCTAAGTTCAAGCATTGATGGGCCTCTAAATTAGACATAAATTAAGGCCCATCTGACCATCATTCATCACATTAAATCTCTCTATTTGTAATTATATGACATATTTTTATATTTAATATGTTCATTAGGAAGGTTTAGATATAATTGCATATTTGTGCCTAATATTATTTATTTTTGAAGAATATTGTAAGAATATTGGGCAGATTATGAAGATTTGGAGAAGAAGATAATTTAGGGACTTGATCACTAATACTAGAGGATCAATATTGGAAAATAAATGAAAAAAATATCACGAAATTATTGAGAAAATTTAGAACTCCGATGATTGAGAAAATCTAGGAATGTGTTCCCTATCAATTACTGCAAACTCCTAGTGTTGGGAACCAGATCCACTATTTGAGGGATTTTGGAGGGGAAAGCTTCCTTATTTCAAGGGGAATGATTCCTCATCATTTTTTATAAGTACCAATTCGAATTTTCCTCTAGGGGCATGTATTTTTTAGTCTTATTGTGGATAAAACTTGTTTTATGGAAGCTCCACTTTCTTTTCTTGCAAGGATTTACCTGGATTGATTCGAATAACGAAGATTGGCACCATTTTTAGCTTCTAAGGCTTCGTTTCTTCCATAGGAATCTGAGCCTCCTTGTTCTTTTCCATCCCAGAAGCCTCAAAGCCCTCTTGCACAATTTCTTGATGTTCTTTTCACTTATTCACATGCATCTCTCATTTTTGTTTTGCATATTTCTGTATTTAGTATTATTTATTTTCTTGCTGTAGGGTTGAGTTAAATGATTGAAGTGAGTTATTTTGCAGGTTTTTTACAGGTTAAAAATCATTATTCATCCTTGGAATAACTTTTTTAGGTCATATTAGTCATTGAGTGACTTGGATTTCGTTACTAGTTCATGAATATAAGATTTTTGGAAATGCCTTGTAGCGAAATAGTAGTAAATTTATGATATTTTTTAGAATGGTTTAATGATATTAATTTGAATTAATTCCACTTGAATTAGGTCATAATAATGTTTAATTTAATAACAAAATTTACTCCATTTCATTTTCACTTGATTAGGATAGGCATTTTATATATTAACTAGCTCACTAGTTCTTGAATTTCCAGATTTTAGAGTAGTAATTTTTTGTTATTTTTTAGCACATGTGAAAAGGGGTATTTTGGAGTGATTCCACTTGGAACGAAGACCTAATACATCCTAATTACTAAAAAAAATTGTCCCATACCATTTTTATTTGATTTACTTTTTCATTCAGTGATTTATCTCCAAAACAGAACATCATGTGGCAAAAACATATTTTCCTATAGCGCTCTTGTAGCATGTGTAAACTAGACCAGATTTGCTCCCAAAGGTTGGTTTTTGTCTCTTAGGCTTGAATCATGACCCCTAGGATCTAAATGCATGATTGAGGAAGAATAAACACCACTTAGGACATTCATTTTCGCAAATTAGATTAGGCATTTTTATTTGAATTCATGCTCTTAGGATTTCAATTACAAATTGTTGTTCTTTCCTAGGATTAATGTCTTTTCAAAGAAAAAATTCCATTTTTGCAATTAGTTTAGGATTTGATTTCATGAAATTCACTCCATTACATAATCAACAAAATAAGGACACATTGTGTGCTACACATAGAGTTTTGATACCTCTTAAGTTTGTACGAACCCCGAGATGATAATTAAAGTTGGTAGCCTCGGGAGTTGCAACATTATTGTTGCAATAATGAGGCTCATCAAAAGTGACTAGAAAGGTAATGGGAAGACTAAAGGAAAATGGCCCAAGAATCAAGGAAGATCTCAAAATGCGGGTGAGAAGGAAAGTGAAACCCCTTATAAGAAGTTCAATGCGGCTAAGAAAGGACATGGGTCTCAACCTAGAGAGCAATAGAATAAAGGAAATGGAAAGGAACTATTGAAGTGATGGATTTGTGTTAAATACCATTGTAAGAAGGATTTTCCATTGTACCAGGGTGGCATGCCACAAATCTATAGTGCTCAAGAGGTGCAGATAGTTGGGGATGTTGGTCAAAGCATTCCTTGGATCTATGAACCACTTGATAACAGGAAGGCAGACCATCAAGCATATATTATTGAGAAGGAAGGTAAGCTTCATGATCAAGTTGTTTCCATTTTGATTGATCCTGGATCCAAATATAGCTATGTTAGTCCTTACTAGGTGTATCAATATCATTTTAATAAATAAGTGCGTGCATAATCTTGATTGGTGCAGTTGGTTGCATGGACCAAGAGAAGAGTCCATCATTGGGTGAGATCTTGTGCATTTGATGTTAATGGCATGCCTACAACATCACACCTAAATGTGCTTCCTTTGGGCACATATAGCGAAATTTTGGACATGGATTGGTTGTTTACTCACAAGACCAAGGTATATTGTTATGATAAGGCCATTGAGTGCCTCGATGATGAGGGAGAAAAGATAATCTTGCATGGAAAGAAGAAGCCTACATCAATGAGATTAGTTACAACTATGCAAGTTAAGCCCAACTGCAGGAAATAAAGGGTTTCTATTGTTTACCTCTCATATTTCCAGTGACAAAGGGAAGGATGTTGAGGATGATGAAGTCCTGAGGAGGTATCCTTTCTTACAACTGTTTCAGGATGTGTTTCCTACAGAGATTCTAGATCTTCCTCCTCATAGAGAGGTGGATTTCTCTATCGATTTGATTCCTGGGGCAACACCAGCAACTAGGGCACCATACTAGATGAGCACTATGGAGTTGGTGGAATTTAAATTGTAGCTTAAAGAGATATTTGATAAGAGATACATAAGGCCAAGTGTGTCTCCTTGGGGTGCACCAATTTTGTTTGTAAAGAAGAAGGATGGTACTCTCAGATTGTGCATTGATTATAGAAAGTTGAACAAGGTGACTATTAAGAACATGTACCCATTTCCTTAAATTTACAATTTTTTCAATCATCTGAAGGGAGAAACAATGTTTTCAAAGATTGATCTGAGATCAAGCTATCATTGGGTGAGAATCAAAGAAGAAGAAATTTACAAGACTAAATTTTGTACATGGTATGGGCATTGTGAGTTTGTGGTGGTTCCTTTTGGTCTTACCAATTCTCCAACCACCTTCATGTGTTTGATGAAAATTGTGTTGTTCCCTTACCCGGATAATTTTGTGATAATATTTGTTGATGATATATTGGTATATTCAAAGAACGAGGAGGAGAATGTAGAGCACCTAGCAACGATATTAATATTGTTGAGAGAGAATCTATTGTATGCCAAACTCAGTAAGCGCAATTTTTTTCAGTCTTAGATTCAATACTTGGGACATGTTGTTTCCAAGGAAGGGATAGCAGTGGATCCATAAAATATTAAGCCTATCATGGAGTGGCCAAATTCGAAGAATGCGGATGAGGCTAGATCATTCATGGGACTAGCAAGTTATTACAGGAGGTTCATCAAGAAATTATCTAAGATTGGATATCCTATCACATCTTTGTTGAGGAAAGGAAATAATTTTGAATGGAATGTTAAGTATGCATATAGCTTTGTTCAGTTGAAACATTTTATAATCAATGCTCTAGTTTTGAATATTGTAGATCCTAATAAGGCCTTTGTGGTTTGTAGAGATCCATGTAAGGAAGGATTTGGTGGAGTCTTGATGCCAGGAAGGGCAGGTGGTTTTTCTATGAATCAAGCAAGTTGAATGAGCACGAACAGAACTATGTGATTCATGATCTTAAGTTGGAAACTATCATTCATGCATTAAATATGTGAAGAAATTATCTCTTTTCCAGGAGGTTTGTCTTGATGAGTGATCACTGTGGACTGAGGTATTTGTTTGACCAAGTTTATCTTAATGCAAGACAAGCTAGATGGTTGGATACGCTCAGGGATTTTGATTTTGAGATCAAGTACATCAAATTCAAAGAGAACAAGGTTACAGATGCTCTCAGTAGGAGATTGCAGGTGAATCATATTTCAGTTGTGAGCTCTTATGGGATATATTTAAAAGATCTCATCTTACAGGCATGGAATCATGATGAGAAGTATCAACAACTAAAGCAGAGATTGCATCAGCAAGGTGAGGGTGATCAGAATGAGGATTACCACCTCACAATAGATGGCTTGGTTAGATTTAAGAGTGGGATCTATGTGCCACATAGCAGTGAGTTGAAGAAGCTTATTTTGAGGGAATTTTATGTCGAGCCATATTCAAGCCACCCAGGATACCAAAAGACTTTGACAGTTGTTAATAAGCTCTAATATTGGTTGAATTTGAAGAAAGAGGTGGTTGAGTTTCTTGCCAAATTCTTGGACTGTCCACAGGTGAAAGTTGAATGCAAGAATCCAGTTGGTTTGTTACAACCTATTCTGATTCTAGAATGAAAATGGGAGGTCATTCCCATGGACTTCATTACAGGGTTTCCTAAGACATCAAGGCAACATGACTCTATCATGGTTGTGGTTGACAGGTTGAGTAAGGTAGCTCACTTCATTGCAGTGAAGTCTACTGATCCAGCTGGTGAAGTGGTTGTTTAGTCAATTTAATGTTCTTAAATTGAAATCATAAATCATCGACCAGAGTTAGTAAACTAATGAAGCGCAAGTGCACCATATTTGATAGAATTCTTTTGTCGTTTAAAGTGAGTTTAACTTTTTTAGAGTTTTGTTATAATTTTTGAATTAATGAATCAGTGTTAAATTCCTATGGATTAGCGATGTCATTAAAGCAATTCTATCGTCTAATTTAAATGTTATTTCTATGGTTACTTTCCATTGAATTGATTTTTAAGAATAGTTTAACATATGACTCTTTTCAAAATAAATAATCAATTAGATTTTTATCAAGTTGATTTTTGGAATTTTATGCTACAGCAATAATAAAACTAATTTTGAAAAAAACATGGAATATGATACAGTTCTAATCTTATGAAAACATGAAATTATAAATACTATGAAGTAGAATTAAACTAAATTCTATTGCAAATTCTAGTGTGAAATAGAAATGAAAAATAAGTGAACTAAACTACATAAAGAATAACGGAATGAATTCAATCAAATGTTCTATAGAATAACACAATTAAAAATGTTGAACTATGAAAACTAATAATTGAAAATAAATCAGGAAATCAAAAGCATTTACCGAATTATGAAATAACAATGCGGTTGAGTTGCATAAAACACTGAAAGTAAAAACGACCTAGTCTACTTGCAGTGGCCCTACGCAATGCAGTAGGTTCTTAACTCTATCAACGCATCAAATTTCACGAAAGGAAACTTTAAATTAATAGAAAATCTTCAAACAAAATGTTTAGGAAATGAAATTTTGGCGTGCCCCGATTACACAAAGTTCTTATGTTTTCATAAGACGTGTTCAACCATATTCGAATTCTAAGCCTATGTATATTCTATTATAATAATTATACAACTTAAAATCATAAACGAGATATCGCTTATCTGTCGATTTTCTATTGAAAAAGTAAATCGACACAGTCATATTATTTCCAGACTCCGTTCCAGGACATGCAAAGTGTTGACTGCTATCTTTGACTGAAGGAATGAATGATCTTCTTGATGAATAGTTTCAACTAAGGAGGAAATCCATGAGGGGATCATCCTCTATCCATTTGTGTACTCCTTTGCTGATTTATGCACTGAAAGCCTGCTAACAATGAAGGCAGTTGCGGATCTGTGGAGTAGTTGCAGAATTGTATCATTCTTGTAGTTGAATGTAATATTTAATGAAACAATAAGGTATATTAATAAATATGAATAATACGACACACATGTACTTTACCTTGCCAAAATCATGTGTTTGTTGCCTTATTAGGTTGACAGTGATATGAAAAGAAGGAAAATATGATGCAAAAAGGGTGTCAAAAATAAACAATTTTGGGACTCTAAATTCCCCCATTCTAAAGGCTTTGTATGTCCTCATTAAACAAAAAAATTTGTCATTTTCTTTAGTCACTGCATGTCCTTAGATATTTATTCCAGCACATCCAATTTCATCCTTTTTACCCTTTTTCCTGTTACTGCCATCCTTGGTTTCTTCATGAGGATTTTATATTTCAGGTTAATGATTTTCCTCTTCATGGCTTAGTTTGCTTCCTTTAATTTCTTGTTATTTTTGTACCACGGACTCAAATGTAAAAGGAGTTTATCACTTTTAGAAATTTGAACTTCATTCTAAGCTTTTAGAAATTGATTTTCACTTTTAATATTGTACATGTTTAATGTCTCCAGTTCGAAGATTTCATTTATGAGGACATCAAGAACAGGAGGTTCTTGTGGTTCATTAAACTGATCTTTCCCTTCATTTAGATTTTGAAATGATTTATTGGTTTCTTCTCTTTTCTCCAGTGATTCTATGTAGTCATAAATCTTTTGTTGTAGTGGATCAATACCTATGCTTTGTTTTGGACTTCGAGGCAGTGAAATGTAGGCAGGTGGTGATGCCCTTGGGGAATTTTCCATGGTTTCAACAACCTCTAAATCAATGTGTTCTACATCATTTAAGGACACTTCCTTTACTGTCTTAAGCCCAGTTCTTATTCTTATTCCTGTGACAGGGGTTTTTGGGGTTTTAGACTTCTCTTTTTGACACAAAACTTTTTCTTTGTTGTTGGCTTTCTTTCTTCTAACATCCTTTCTATCCATTTTCTTTAAAATTTCTGCAATTGGAATGTCATCCTCTGACAAATCTTGTTGTTGTTGTGGCTCTTGTTCCATTGGTGTCTCCATTTTTCTTTTCTTCTGAGTGCTACTACTACTTGGTTGTTTAATTATTTCTTCTTCAAAATGATTTTTAACTAAAAAGGCTTCCCATGTATCCCCTATACTTTGAAGATGGATTTCAACAAGTATTTTTACCATCCCATGATGGTAGATTGTGTTTTCTATGAACTAAATTCTCTTTTGGACATTCCCTCGCATCTTCTTAAGGCTATTTAACAAGAAATATGGAAGGTTCATTTCATGTTCATCAACATTCTTATATGGTAGAGAAACACACAACCAAATCGTCCTTCACAAGTAACAAATTTCTCGATGATTAAGAGAAAATTCCTCCACTTACTTTTTAAGGCAGAACTGGGAATGCATTTCCTAGAGACAGTAATGTCTATGCTTGATTTCTTCAAGAAAACCCTCCAGTCATCTCCTTTGATTCCTTTAATATTGAACCACTTTTATCCTATACGGGGCAATCTGGTAGCCTTTGCAGTCAGGGACTTTGCACAGTGAATTTGATGTCTCCTATCTCCGCTTCTATGCCATCGCAATCCCTTGCAAAATTCTTGGTGACTTCTTTGTAAAAACTATCAAATTTCTCCATAAATTCCAGCCATTGTGCTTTCTGTAGTAATTATTTTTCCTATGGATATCCTTCCAATAATTTCTTTCCTGTTGGCTCTGTTCAGACAATTACACCGATGATTGGAAAATTGTTTTACCTCCAGAACTTGTTTTGTTGAGAGAGAAACGAACTTGGTAAGGTTTGCTTCAGAAATGGCGGATGGTTATGGAAAAATGAGAGGGCAAGTAGATATGCGATGGAGTTATAAGTGAGTGAACTAGTCGTTAGTCATACAAATTTATGATTGAGGAGGCTATCAAATCAATGAATCGGGACTCTAAAATCATATTATAATGATGAAACGGGTATGGCGAATTATGGGGGATTTGTTATAACACTATCACCTTTCATAATGATTTTGATGTGCTCGGTAATGGCATGTCCATATAATTCATATATTAATATATTGACCCTTATTGATAAATTAAAGTACTACATACCTTTGATTTATGAGCTTTCTAACCTCTTATTGTCATCTTACAGGTGTTCTATTTCATGAGGATTCAATCATTTCTTTTGATCATCAAGTGTTCCCGTCAATTAGCTACAGAAATTTTCAAGGCTACAAAAATTTGTCAAAGTTGCAGAACATCATCAATTTTGTAGCTTGCTTATTTTAAGAAAATCATGCTTAGAAAATGGGAAAAATTTTCTAGAAAACAGGGGAAAAGAAAATTTAAGGTGCCAAAGAATTTTGGTTTTCACCTTGAATTTTCTATATAAAACATGCCAACAATTTTTTGGTTTTCATGTTTATACAAAATTTTATTGATTCTTTATTTTTTGTTCTTTATTCTTTTTCTTTTCTTTTATTTTTTTAAGATGTAAAAGAGAAAAATAAATTTTCAAGGTTGAGAAGAAGAATTCTTCTCAACCAACTTTAAAGCAGAATTGTCTTGGAAAATCTTGACAAATTCCTCCCTTGCCATTTGCTTCTGATAGATCTTAAGTCGGTGTCCATTTACTAATAGAGGAACTTTCTCTTCATCAATAGTCTTGATTCATACTGCCCCATTGTCAAAAACTTCTTCGATCTCATAAGGCCCAAGCCAGTGAGTTTGGAACTTCCCTTGGAAATTCTTGAATTTTGACTCGAAGAGTAATGCCCAGTCTCCTGGATGAAATTTATTTTCCTTGATGTATTTTTCATGCCATCTAGCTCTTTGTTGTTGAACCAAACTAGTCTTCTGGATAACATCTTATCTTATTTCATCAAGTTCATTGAGTTGTCCCATCCTTTGCTTTAGTTCTTGTGACAAGTCAAGTCCCAACTTGAATGTTGTTTTATAAGTCTGGATCTGGAACTCTATTGGAAATAAGACTTGCTTTCCATAAATTATTCCATAGGGAGTATGTCTTATAGTGCTTCTCCATGTAGTTATGTAAGCCCATAAAGCTTCTGGAAGCTTTTCTGCTCAATCCCTTCTATGCAAATGTATAGTCTCAGTGAGAATGGATTCAATCACTTTGTTTGTAGACTCAACTTGTCTATTTTTTGGGGGATGGTATGGAGTGGACTGTGCTTGATTTTATATTCTTCCACCATCTTTTGTACTACTTTGGATGTAAACTGTGTTCCTTGATCTGTAGAAATTTCCCTTGGGACACTAAAACAAGTGAAGATATCCTCAAAAATAAACGAAACAACAGCATTTTTAGTAGCAAAATAAAGTGCTTTAGCTTCTACCCATTTAGTTGTTTAGTCAATTCAGTGTCCTAAATTGATAGCATAAATTATCGACTAGGGCTAGTAAACTGATGAGGTGTACTTGCACTATATGTGCCTAAATATCCTTATTCTTATTTCATTGTTTTCAGTATTTTGTTGATGTTTTTGAGTTTTGTTATGTTTGAGTTTTTAATATGCTATGATATGTTCAGAAGATGAAATCAAATCTATGTCAAAAAGAAAAGAAAAGGAAACCTTAGACTCAAAACAGAGTTTAGTTGTAAATTTTGTCCCTAATTAGGAAAATGATGAAAAACAAAGTATCCTAATCCATGGATGTTCTAGCTTGCAAATGAACATGAAATGTGACTCAAGACATTATATTTCAACCTGATCTATTTAGTTTGTTTGTTGGAATAATTTGTGGAAGAGGTTGAACTCCAATGTGGTGAGGATCTTCCTAAAAACAGACAGCAACTTAGAATATTATAGTGCAATCTTATTCATATGATAGAGATATTTTGTAATAGCTTGAGAATAAAATTGCTACAATATGCTAAGGATCTCCTATGAACATCTGAAACTACTTATGACATTACAACTAGATCTCGTTCATCAGCTAGAGATTTATTGGAAGAGTTTATTGAAGGAGATTAGATATAATTTAATAAGAATCTTCTAAACAACAAGCAAGCAGTAACCCACAGTATTACAATTGAGTCTTTTCTGTGATTTAGAGATTTATTGGAACAGTTTTGAGAAAAACATTGTTTGTAATAATATGAGGATATTCTATCTAGTTGCAAAACAGGAAATCCTTAATAACTCAACATAGTACAACCAAATCTCATTCATATAATAGTGATATGTTGGAAAAGTTTAAGAAAAATAATGGATGTAGGATAATGAGGGTCTTTTTATAATCTAAATGGAAAAAACTAAAGTGCTGGTAACTCAAGATGTTACAATCAAATCCATCCATTGAATAGAGATATGTTGAAAAAACTTTGAGAAAAGACTAATTATAACATCATGAGGATCTTTTATTGAAACAAACAATGTAAGACATGATAGTAAGAAATATAACAAAACAGTACTGAAAGCTACTTATCTAGAAAGCATGTAGAAGCCTCCTTAGATAGCAGGGGCCCTCTACTATCAATTTGGCATAAAAATCTTTAACTCCTCAAGGTTGTCTGCAATACAGCATCAGATTTATGCTTCTTTTATTATCAAAAATACTTCAAAACAGAGTATCACAGTATTGGTAAAATAAGTATCAACTGTCTCTCTCGGTCTCGCCGAGCTAAATTTATAGGTAATTACATAACTGATATTGAATGAAAGTAGGCATAGGTGTACTTCTAAAGTCAAAATCAAACTAAAACTCATTTTTAGGACTTGTGATTTGCTGAAAGAAAATCAAGAGTCCTTATCCTTATAGAAATCAGCTTCTTGGACTTTTGGTTTGACCACGTGCATAAGCATCTCCAGTTATTGACTCAGCCTTTGTGGATGACAAGGAATGATGTAGGAAAGATTTAGAATCTAACCATATACGCCTTTTCTTCATATGACACCTGTAACATGTTCAAACACCAAAATGGCTACGGAACGTGTGACTGGCTACAGAATGATTGCATTTTGTAGCTAAAATTGTTCAGAAATCATTAAGACAACAAAATCACAAAAGTACAACAAGTTAGTCATTGCATGTATTCCTTAAGTGATTTTAATCATTATTATTGATCTTTAGGTCTATAAAATGACAAAAGGAATGATGAGATGAAGTGGAATTTGGCAAAGGAGAAGACAATTTTAGGGTTCAACATTAGTAACATAATCAGTGCATACCAGAATATACTTCTTTTGTTTAGAAGGTGGATTAATTGGACCAAAAAAAAACAAGGCCCATTTCGCAAAGGGTTCAATGAGTACCTGAGGTTGCAATGGCATTTCACTTGAATTAACAGGTTCCCCATCCTTTGGCAACTGTCACATCTCTTAACATATTCTTTGGCATCCTTAAAAAGGGAAGGCCAATAATATCCTAAGAGAAGGATTTTATAAGCAGTTATTTTATCAGAAATGTGGCCTCCACATGGTTCATCATGGCAGGCTTTAAGTATCTCATCTTCTCGTACACATCTTCTGATGATGAAATCTGGTCCTGCTTTGTATAATTCTTCATTGATCCATGAATAAGAAGCACTTGTTTGGATTATTTTTCTTTTTTCTCTGGGAAACAAACGAGATTGTAATTTTCCTGTAGCCAAATAATTAGAAATATTTGCATACCAAGGTGATCTAGTAGATATTGTAAAAATATATTCATCTGGAAATTCATCCTCTAAAAACATATCATTATTATCATTTTGAATCCTAGATAAAAAGTCAGCAATTGTATTTTGTTTTCCTGGTCGGTCTAGAATGGTGATGTTAAACTCTTGTAGTAGTAATAGCCATCTAGTTACCTGCCATTATTGATTGGTTTTTTCATTAAATAAATAATGGAAGAATGGTCTGTGTGAACAAAATTTTCATAGCCAGTGATGTAATGTCTAAATTTATTAATGGCATTCACTATGGCTAAGAACTCTTTTTTGGTTACAGTATAATTTAGCTCAACTGGAGTTAAATTTTTACTGCTGTAATAAATGGCATAGAGATTAAGATCTTTCTGTCCCAATAAATCCCCTAAGGTTGTATCTAAAGCATCGGTAGATATATGGAAAGGCAATTTCCAATTAGGTCCTATTAAAATAGGTGCTTCAGAGACTTTCTTTTTCAAAGTTTCAAAGGCAGTTTGACAATTAGATTCCCAACTGAATTCACAATCTTTGGTAAGTAATTTAAAGATTGAAGATACTATTTTTATGAATTTTTCTATAAATCTTCAATAATACCCAATAAAACCAAGAAAACTCCTAATATCTAGTTGACAAATTGGCACTGATAATTTTGAAATAACATCTACTTTAGATGAGTCTACCTTTATCCCATTTCTTGAAATATGGTGACCTATTAAAACAATTCCATCATTAAACATCATAAAACATTTTTCATGACTTAATGGAAGATTTGCTTCCTTGCATCTTATTAGAACTTTTCTAAATTTTCTAGTTCTTCTTCAAAAGAATTACCATAAACTGTGAAATCATCCATATACACTTCCACACAGTCATGAATAAGATTAGAGAAAATTCTGAGAACTGCCCTTTGGAATGTAGCTGGAGCATTGCATAATCCAAAAGGAAGTACTTGGTAAGTATAAGTTCCCCATGGACAGGTAAATGAGATTTTATCTTGATCTTCAGGTGCTACCTGAATCTGATTATACCCACTGAATCCATCCAAAAATGAAAAGTACTAATTTTTCCATCCTAATGTGTCTAAGACTTGATCTATGAAAGGAAGTGGAATTGATCTTATAATTTTTCTTTATTCAATTCCCTGTAATCGATGCATACCCTCAATTTTCCATTTTTTTAAGGAATGATTACTAGGGGTGAAACCCATTGACTATCTGATATTGGGTAGATAAAATTTACATTCAATAGCTTTTGTAGCTCTTCTTTAACAATTTCTTTTAAATTTGGGTTCATTCTTCTTTGAGGTCTAGAAATTTCTTCAATATAGATATGATGCATACAATTTTTGGGATTAATTCATTTCATATTTGTATACTCCCATGCATAAGCAGAAGAGTGTTTCTGTAAGGTCTATACCAGTTGATTTTTTTTGTAATTCTTCCATTTCATTAATATTCAATGTTTTCCCAGGAAAAATTTCTATTGAATAATTTCCAAACTTTTCCAAAGAATGTAAAGACATTTGTCTAGATGATAAATATTTGATTTTACATTGTTCTTGAAATGTTCAACTATTGTCATAGTATAAGGAGGATTCATTATTTTCTATTGAATTTAAAATTCGATCCTCCTCACTTGTTTGTGCAATAGTAAAAATGGGTTGTATATCATTATCATCATCTATCCATTCCTCACTTTCTATATCTATTGTTTCTTTTGCAGGTGGATAAAATGTAAATTTATTTGTTGAACTACCATATGAGATAAACATGTCTCATGATATACAACTGATGGAAGCATCATTTGTAGCTAACCAAGGTCTTCCTAAAATTAATGGATGTCCAAAATTATTCTTAGGTGTTAAAACCATAAAATCAATAGGATATTCCCAATAATCTAAGGATACAAAAATATCTTCTAACACACCATCAAGTTTAATTACTGACCTGTCTGCTAATTGTAATAATTTTGGTGTGTATTGAAGGTTAGGAAGTTTTAGTTGATTCATAATTTGTTTACTCATTATGTTTATAGCCTCTCCCAAATCAATCAGTGCATTTGGTATTTCAATTCCATTGATGTGGATTTTCACAATGGGGCTACCTGGATTTAAATATTTCTGCATTGTTCTCTTTCCCATCATGATGTCTGCAATTCTCCCAGCTAATTGGATTCTTTTTATGTCTCTTCTTTTTCTTTGAGTACTCAATTCCTTGATTTTTTTTGCGAAAATTGGTATTTCTTTTATGGCTTGCAATAAATGAATTCTTACACAGATATTTTTTAATTCATCCATCGTATCATAATCAGGCAATGTGATTTGTTTTCTACTCCTTTATCAATTTTCAACCTTTCAGGAAAAATTGATCTAATAGATACTGAAGGTTGTTCTATAATAGGAGTATCATCAAATATTATGGGAATATTTTATGTTTGATCATTTTCTTTCTGAGGAAGAGGAGTTTCTTCTTCTTCAGCTTTATTGCTATTTTTCTGAGAATTTTTCTTTCTATCCTGAATAACAATATATGGTTTCTTCTTTTCTAATACTCTACCATATCTTAATTGAACATTATTTAGATCTACTGGATTTATTATATAAGTTTGAGAATTTTTCCCTTCCATGTTGTAAACAGGTTTATTATTTGGATTTGGAAGTGGTTGGATGGGTAATTGGTTTGGTTTTTGTGTGAATGGTAGAGAGAGTTGTGGATTTGTATTTTGAGCCTGAGCTTGAATTTGAGTTTTAGCTTGAGGTATTTGATTATTCTGGGAAAAGAATTGTGGTGGAAAATTTTGATAGGGAGGTGGATATGGTTGATATTGAGCATATCTTCCATAAGGATTTTTCCACCCTTGATTCCAAGGTTGTAGTTGAGCCCAAGGCTGCCATGGAATAGGTGAATTCCAATTCCCTTATGAATATTATGCAAATGGTTGGGAATTAAAATTTTGATTTTGATCTCGAATATTTTTCCATGGTCTTTTGGAAATAGAGTAAATAGGATCTGTAGAATTTGACATTCTCTCTTCATTATATACAGCCCTAAGACCTGGTATAGAGGGACATTATTTAGTATCATGATTTAAAGTACATATCACACAATTTTCTATGGATTTTAAGTCTAAGGGACATTCTCTCAGAGCATGTTTCTTTCAACATCTAGGACAAAAAATAGATAATGCAGCATTCTCATCTTTTTGTTTGTTTTGTGTTTTAAGGGTGTCAAGTTGTTCACTAAGACTCCCTAAAATATATGTTTTTAAATTATCAAGAAAATTACCTAATTATGCCCTACTAACTGTCCCAGCTGCAGATTTATTTATTCTTGATAAGGGAGGATCTCTTGGACTTTTCCCAGTTCGTGTTTTACCTCTTGAAATATGTAAAAATAATTCACAAATTTCTCTAAATGGTAACTGAGAAATATCTCCTTTCCCATTACATTGAGTAGATCAATCCACTCATCTCTAATAACTTTGAGTAGGAGAGATTTCAAAGTTTCCTCATCCAAATTATCCATCTTTTCCTTCTTAATGTTATAAACAAATCTTTCAACAAGACCTTCAATATTTTCATCTTCTTTTTGTGCCATATTAAAAAGTTAATCTTTCATGCTATGTGGTATATAGAATCCTTATATTTCTCTAATAATGTATCTTTCATTTCTCCCCATGTTCCTATAGAATGCGTACCTAAACTCATGAACCATTTTAATGTTGAATCCTTTAAGGTAACAGGGAATAGTTTTAACTTTTGAGAGTCATGTAGATAATAATATGATCTACATAATACTTCAAATTCAAAGAGAAATGTTTCTGGGTCTTCACTTCTTATTCCATGAATGTTATGGATGATACTGGTGAAATATTTTTAATTGTATAAGTTGTATCCTCATCGTGGATAGGGAATCCAAAAGGTTCTGGATCTCCTGTACCTCTACCTCCTCCTCTTCCACCTCCTCTATTTCCTCTTCCAGTCCTAGGTTGTTCACCATTGAGATTGTGTACTTCTCATGTTCCTTATTCAACCATGATGGATTCGTCATAACTAATTTAAGTATCTCTTTCTTCAATAGAACTTTCTATTTCTTCTGGTTTTTCTATCAGTGGGGAATTTGAACAAATTTCTTGTTCTTCTTCTTCATTGAGGACTTCTAATTCATGTCCTAGAAGTAGTTCTCCTATTGAACATAGAAAATTACTCCTATAGTTGGAGATAGGGGATTTTCTTCTTCAATTAAAGCTTCAATAGATGAATGGAATATTCCCAATTAGCCTCAAGCTAATTGGAAAATTCAATTTTTTCTTTACTTTTCTGTTCATGAATAAATGTAAAAAGGAGGAACATAAAAACTCCTAAATCAATGAATAAATCAATGCCCCATGTGAACAAGGCTAAATTTGGGCTACCTTAGTAAGACACACTTAGGTGTGAAAGGGATTGAGTAATTTGACTGGGTCAATAGGACCAAATCAATAGCGTTGTCTAGATACATTGAACCTCCTTGATGCACAACGCAGTTCTAGAAGGAGATGGTTTGTGTGAAAGAGAATATCTCACTGAAGGTGGTTTAGGGTTTACAAGCTCTTAGTCTATATAAGGAAGGGGATGGTAGCATGTAAACGGGGTTGAATGATATCATATTTCGATATATTGTATGTTTAGACCATATAGCTTTCTTAGCTTTTTAGCCTAGATTGCAAATGTTGTTTAGCATTGGAATATCCTGTTTAGGAATTCCACCTCTTCCCATTGAGTAACTCTTGGGAGAGTCTTGTATTGCATAGCCCACTATCCAGCTTGAGGCCAAGCTTCTCCTTTCAACTACAACTCAGATCCGGTTGAGGGTTTGGTTGTATTTTCAAGCTGCAACAAGTGGAGATTAGATCTACTCAGATATAAGACATTTCAGTGCTATTTTTCAGTGGAGGAGCCTTCTACTCTATTGGAGGAAGTGTATTGGAGTGATTTAGCTTCATTTCTTGATCTTGGCATGTGTCCAACTATTATCCATACCCTACAACGTAGTTTCTATCCCATATCTGCGTTTTTATTGTAGGAGATGTTGCAGGGAGTTTGGGTGCACCATTTGGAGAGTTGGTTTCTGAGTGTTGGGGATCTGCCCTTCACTTTGAGATCCATTGGAGGAGATATAAATATTGTACTTTTTAGATCTGATATTCATATTTCTGAATACTTCAGGATTTCTGAATCATTCTACAGATCTGCATTCTTAGATCTAAGATCTACTGCTTATACTTGGTGTGATGCTCAAAACCCCAAGGGGGTCTGAAAGAGGAGCCTTTCTAGTGCATGGATCAAATATGGATCTTAATTTTTATGCACAGATCTTCTCTAGATCTGATATGTAACCAACAGCAGTTTTCAGCCTAATAAAATAACTTTGTAAAGGTAGCTTCAATCCATTCATCTGGTTGCAATACCTCTTTTCAGGGAATTTCTTCTGTTTATGTCTTGTATTTCCAGCTATGTATCTCATGGGCTTCATTATACATCTATTTTGTTGCTTTAAATACTATTGAAGAACATTTTATTGGCCTCCTACTCTTGCTATAAATAAATTGTGTTATTTCTGAAGCAGAGTTGTTGCATAGTGCTACAGTCCCATTTTTGGGGCATTTTCCAGCTATACTAGGTGTGGGAGACCTGTTTAACCCACCTAGGGAGATTTTTTTATGATATCCTCTTGGAATTAGGACTTAGATTATCAGATCTAAGGGATCCAAGGGCTGGGTTGCAAGCCTATAGCATACATTCCTGAAAAATGCGTTTTTCAATCATGTCTTGCTAACAGTCCCTATTTGGGGATACTATAGTGGTATCGGAGCATCATCTTGGCACACCCTGTGTCTACTAAGAAGCCAATATGTCTTTTCAAGAAAGGGAAAGACAGAAGAAGAATATTGATTACATTGAAGACATTGAAAGCAAGAGACAAAACCCTTTATCTGGGAGAATGAAGAGGGTAAGACATGAAGGTCCCTCAAGAAGATCTGTACATGAAGAAAGCCCTAGTTCTTAATATTATATGTGCAAGCACTCAGCTACACCATTAGATCCAGAATGTTATTCTATGCCTAGACTTGCTGCAAGAGAGATGAAGGAAGAAGATGCACCAAAGGAGGAGACTTTGGGTGATTATCTTCAGGAGTATGAATCCAAGTCTTGGAAAATCAAGGAGCACTTGAGCTTCCAAGGGTTCTACCAACTCAAGGAGGAAAGGAGATCCAGCAAGTATTATAGAAAAATAAGAGGTAGATTCTTTCTGCCAATTTTGATGGGTCATCCACATATACAGCCAAGGATTGGATAGATCAACTAGACTCATATTTGGATCTGCATCAAGTTTCTGAAAAGTAAGCCCTTAAGTTAGCAACACTACATGTTAGAGGTAAAGCTTATGCTTGGTGGTTATTTGAATCCTTTTCATTAAAGAATGCAAATATATCTACTTATGCAAAATTCACTATGAGATTAGTGAAGAGATTTGATGTAAAACAAATTGAAACATCTTTGATTGAGCTAGCAAAGCATGAGCATGCAAAACCCTTGCATGAGTTGGAAAGATATGTTATGCCAACTCCACTTCATATTTCTATTGAGGGGGATGAAAATCTGTGTGATATTTTACCAAAGGTAAGATCCCCATTGCATAAAGAGATTTCTTCTCAAAAGGAAGTCATGGATATTCCTCCTTCAAGGGAAGACCAAGATCTAAGGTCACTCATTGATGATGAGGTGTTTTCAAATATTCATGAGGAGAAAGAACAAGAGGGCAGTAATAACATTGTCACTTCAGTAGAAGAACCATCACCACATGGGGATGGACATGAAGTTATTGCTTCAAGGGAAGGATCTTTTTCATCTTTTCAAATGGTTCCCAAGGAGCATCATGTGACAGTCTTGTTGGGCAATGAAAACTTGCTCCAAGGAGGAGGAGGATGATGGATCAGCATCCAATGATGAAGAGCATGTACCCTTGATTATTTCAAGGGGTTTCTATTCATGAGGAGGAAACTGATATATGCATCAAGAAGAGGGACAAATCAGCCCACTCATTCATACAGTCTACTTCAGATCTTGATGTCTCTTTACATAGAGGCATTCCACAATGGAGACCCCTTGATTGGAAGAATAATAAAGTGTTCTCTCAACCTTATGCAGCAGTGACATATTTTGCTAAGAAAAGAGCCTTGAGGAGAGCTACCACAGCTCTGGGATCTATTGATGGTTTCCAAGGAGAGGCAAGATATATTCTTAAATTTCCTTTTCTGTCTTCCACTCATTTATTTACGCTGGAAAGGGAAGATCTAGAAGTCTATGATGACATTAGCATGATGTCAAATGGCCACTCCATAGTCTTGGGGTAGAAAATGATATCTCTACATAACAAGAAGATTTATGAAGATGACAAGAGGGTGCCAACACTCTTGTATGCATGGGCCAAACTAAGAAATTTTTGGAAGAAAGAGACCTTCCAAAAGGAGGTTGACTTCCATGGACTTCAATCTTGTCTTGAGCAAGATCAGCTGCAAGAGAAGCAGCAAAGATGGAGTTACAACACTCCCACATGTGACTTTTGCATTGAGCATTTCAAAGAGGATAATGATGATGTGACAGCTACTTCATTTCATAATTCTACAGTGCTGTCATTGTTGGGAAGTCTTGAGCCATATTGGGAGTCCCAACTCTTGGTGGAATATTCCAAGAACCTCTTCACATGTAAGGTTCTTGATGGGAAAATGGAAGATAGGAGGTATAGGGTGGTTGATGGATTCATTTACTTTCATAATCTGATCTATTTGACTAAAGAATTAAGGCTCAAAGACAAACTACTATATGCAACCTATGAAACTTTGCTTTCTACTCCCACTGATTTCATTAGAACACACCATGTTATCTTAAATGGATTCATGTGGGAAGACTTGAAAGAAGATTTATATCAGCATTATCAAAGATGCATGTACCATATGGGGATGGAGCAGCAACATAACTCTATGAAAGAGTTAATTCAGCCTTCTCTTTCTCTTTTTGGGGAATGGAATAGATCTATGCAGCACTCCATTTGTTTGAAGAAAATTGTTGATAAAGGGCATACTTATGTAAATAATATTTTATTTTCTGATTGTATGCATTCTTTTACTATGTCTATTCAGGCCATGACTCCAAAGAGGAGTGTTATACCTTATAAAATTCATGTCCAACTTTGGGCCAAAACTATTTCTAATTATGGCCACTCCCTTGGTGAACAAAGGGAGATTTTGCAGCATGATGGGTGCTTCCCTAAAGCACCAAATATATCTTCCACTTTCAGCCATGGAGATATGTTATAGATAGCAATTAAGTGGTGGGAAAACCACTTACCACATCTATATCTGATGCAAGCAAGAGATGCACTGCGCTGGTTCCACCTATGGGACTATGATTCACTTCTATCATTGCATTTGATTGATTTTATATCACTAGTTTTGATCCCATATGATAATGATGCTCTGATATTTAATTGGGACATGATAGGAGGGATGACACATTGGTTGAGTGTGTCCATTGGGAATGAAACTTCCCATATTTATTCATGCTTCAAGAGGAGGATAGAACATTATATGGCTACTACACTATATCTTTTGTATCCTTATGCAAAAGGCCATATGTATGACCTATGTCTTTGGGAGGAGTCTTTCACATGGGAGAATTTGTGGCAAGACATGTAGAAATTATATAACTTATGTGTTATATGTCAAATATTCTCCTGATCTCACACTATTTTAACTTGATGCAAAATACAGAATCTATTCCACCATTGATCATTTGCGGAAATTAAATAAAGATTGCAATGCACACATGAAACAATAAAAATTCACACACATTAACACATTTGTTTAACGGGAAAGCCTGAAGCTGAAAAACCCAACTATATGTATATAATATATGTCATATAGATCATGTAACAATCCTCATACAAAGCTGATCATATCAAGCTCTCAGTACAATACAATCGCTACACACTAATCAGGCCCAATCTTGCAAATCCATGCACCGATCTTTACACCAAGCAGCCCGCCGTCGCGTAATCCCCCGTCAAATACTGGCTCAATGATTTTAACTGTTCGTTGATTGATTATAACCATACTGGGCTTCCACTCGAGTGTTGGATGTAACCTGTTTTACCATAAGACATTGAGAGTCATACTTGCCTTTCACCCATTCTCCATCGGCCCCATCGAAAACCGCCATGGCATCAGAAGTTAACTATGTATTCTTCAGTTGATTAATGAGTTATTATTTAGTGAATTAATTAAGTAATTAATTCACTCCACTCTCACTATTGTATCAATCAGTTAGACTAGATACAACTATCTCAACTGAGTCTAACTGAGTTAAACTAAATACAACTCCACCAACTACTTCTACAACTCCACCAAACTCTGTCACATGAGTTCTAACTGAATTCCTCCATGCATTAGCTCCAGTAAACCCTCAATAATAGTGTAATTCATTCTGTCAGCTTTTGTGCCACATATGTACACTTAACTGAAGTGCTCCAAGAGAATAAGATAATGTTTAGAGTCCAAATATTATTAAGAGCTAATAATGTTCGACATATCTATTTTTAGACTGGAAATCTAAAAATAGATTCCGCCCAATATGTCTAAAAATAGAAGTCCATATATTTTTCCAACTTGACCAACCATCCAAAAATAGCATCCTGCAACTCATAGAATATGATCGACATGTCTAAAAATAGACATAGTCTAAAATTATACTTTGCGCCAAAAATAGCCTGTGGGCCCACTTAGTGAAGGTGACTCTTTTCACTAAGCTCATCATCTTGTTGAATCTCAACACTCCCGCTCAACAAGATAAGGATTATATGCCACCCCGATCCTATCTCTATGGTATTCGAATTTGATCCTGGTGAGCGCCTTCGTCAGAATATATGTATCCTGACCCTCCATAGGAATTTACGAAAGCAACATGATCTTCCGCCGCACACAATATCTGATATGATGGTACCAGATGTCAATATGTTTAGATCTATCATGAAATATTGGATTAACCAAGAGTTTAATGCAACTCTGATTATCACAATATATCACAGTAGGATCTAAGTGAGAACCGAACAAACCGACCAAGATCTTCCTCATCCATATAGCCTCGCATGCAGCCAAACTTGCTGTCATGTACTCGGCCTCCGCTGAACTAAGTGCCACATATATTTGTTTCCTGCTGTACCAACAAACTACTGTAGATATGATACTAAAAATCCCTCTAGATGTGCTCTTTATGTCCATTGGGCTTCCTTCCCAATCTGCATCTGTGAAGCCATGCAGCTTCACCTCATCCGACTGTCTGTACCACAATCCATATCCAGATGTTCCCCTGAGATACCTCAGGACATGCTTTTCTGCCTTCCAAAAGAGCTTGGTAGGCTTAACCATAGCTTGTGAAAGTTGGTTCACAGCATAGCATATGTCCGGTCATGTATTGACTAAATACATGAGCGAACCAACCAACTGTCGATAAACAGTGGCATCCACTACCTCTTCCGATGTAGCATCCTCTTTCCTCCAACCACCAGGAAGAGGAGTGTCGATAGGCTTGCAGCCTTGCCTGTGAAACTTCTCCAGTATCTCTCGAGCATACTTGCCTTGAGACACAAATAGTTCACCTTTCCACTGCCAAATTTCCAATCCCAGGAAATAATGAAGGAGGCCCAAGTCCTTCATCTCGAACTCCTTTGCAAGATCTGCCTTGCATGAGTGTATCAACAGTTCATCACCCATTAGTATTAAATCATCTACATAAAGCACAATGATCAAAAGCTTACCCTCCACAACAATCTGGTATAGGTTTGGATCCACCTCACTCTTGGCGAAACCAAGTCTGGTGAAATAACTGTCTATCCGTGTGTACCAAGCATGAGGTGCTTGTTTTAGCCCATACAACGCTCTTTTGAGCCTGCACACATGCGACTCGTTGCTAAATATTTGCAGCAAAATCCTCATGCCGCTCAATCAGGACCTCCTCCTCAATGATTCCATTGAGGAACATAGTATTCAAATCCATCTCCTGAATGTTCCAACCCATCTGTGCTGAGAGAGCAAGGATGGTCCGTATGGAAGAATACCTTGTGACAGGTGCAAAGGTTTCTTCATAGTCGATCCCCTCGATCTATGAGAAGCCCCGGGCAACAAATCTTGCCTTATACTTCTTGACGCTCCAGTCAGAACCTTGCTTCACTTTGTAGATCCATCTCGAACCTACCACTGATTTCCCTTCCGGCCTTGGGACAATCTCCCATGCACTGTTTCTGACAATCGAATCATACTCTTCCACCATGGCATATACCCATGCGGGATCCTCCACAGCTTCCTCGAAAGAGGATGGCTCCATCACGATACACTTGCTCATCAGAGCCATGTATCCAGTAAATTGGTCAGGTGACTGTCTCTGTCTGCGCTGTGATGTAGGAGCTCCTACATTCTGCACTGCATCAAGATTCAATCGCTCAGCTTCTGTAGTGCGATTCCACCCTATGATGTTTGGCGCTGCATGAGTGGTTTATTCCACTCCATGAACCTCCTCTTGTGGTCGATCCACATCTTGAGGCTCATCTTTAGGAACAAGTAGCTCCTCCTCTCGCATGCGTCTATCTCCCTACTCTTAGCGACAACCTCCCCATGGCCTTTCTCATGAAATTTGATATCCCGTCGTGCAACACATCCGACTCTCTCGAAAATAACATGATAATTGTGGGGTGTTTCTGTGTACCCCACAAATATTCCAACCTCTCGTGGCTCGCTCCAGCCTTCTTCCCCGGCATCCTGGCCACATGAATGTAAACAGGTGAGCCAAAAATCTTCAAATGAGAAATATTAGGCTTCTTACCAGAAAACGCCTCTTCAGGTGTACTCATGCCAAGTACTCTATGAGGACAAAGGTTTTGCATATAAACCACAGTGTTGTATGCCTCAGCCCACAAGTGTATGGGAAGGCCCTGATCATGCAACATCGCTCGTGCAACACCCACGATCATTTTGTTCTTTCTCTCTGTGACCCCATTTTGTTGTGGGTTATGAGGCGCTATGAGTTCTCTTCAAATTCATTCTTTGCTACAGAAGTCTTTTAATTCACCAGAGATGTATTCACCACCATTATCGCTCCTTATAGCTTTCACCTGCTTCCCCGACTCTTTCACAACCAGCGCCTTGAACTCATAGAACTTTGAGTATGTCTCGCTCTTGTTCTGCATGAATAAGATCCAACACTTACGAGAAAATACATCAACAAATATCACATAATACTTGTGCTTTGTTGTTGAAGCAACCGAGAAAGGTCCACACACGTCTGTGTGAATTCTCTCAAGAATCGTCGAAGCACAACTATCCTTCTCATGAAAAGTGGCCTTCACAAATTTTTCCCAAAGTACATCCCTTGCACTGATCTGACTGCGCAAGTGTACCTTTGGGAAGCCCGGTAGAAATCTGCTACAAAATTTTCAAAGTGCCATGGTGAAGATGGCCCAATCTCCTGTGCCACAATTCGCCCTCATCCCGTCTCACCACTCCTTCTGCTTTGCCTGCCATTGTTGTGTAGCCATCTACCTTCAATTGATAAATATTCTTAACTTGAATCCCTATTTTCCTGGTTTGACCAGTTGTTTTACTACGCAAGAAGGCTTTTCCCTCACTAAAAACAACATCATAACCTTTGTCTTCCAACATCGCCACAGAGATCAGATTCTTCTTCAATCCTAGAACACGCATGACATCCTTCAAGATGAAAGGTTTTCTAGACTCCCTCTCAAAGGAAATGGTCTCGATACCAGTCGCACTGTATCTACCATCATCACCCATCTCGATGTGCACTCTAAGATCCTTCTCATCCAAATCAGTAAACATATCTTTGTCTCTGTTCATATGGAAAGACACACCACTGTCAAGAAACCACATTGATCCCATCATACTTGAAACCAATCATGAAATCTACAAAAAATCCAGCTCAAACTATGAGGCTAAGGCCTCTCCAGCAGCAGATCCAGTAGCCTGATTATTCTTCTTCTTCTGTGGACAATTAGTGGTGAAATGCCCGTGCTAGTGACAGTGAAAACACTTCACCTTGGACAAATTTTTCTTCTTGCATTTAGCTTCGAATTTGGAATATTTCTTCCTTTTTAATTTCCAAGATTTGGTAGCCAAAGTGAAATTTTCTTCATCTTCATTCTTTGATGAAGATCCATCCCTTGTACCCCGCCTTATCTCCTCCTACACAAGATCTGACCAAAGCCACTCCCATCCTGGCAGTTTCTCCCATCCATTGACAGAGTCTTCGTATCTATGCCAACTCTTCGGAAGCCCAAGGAGAGCCAAGCTCACCAATTCTTCTTCATCAATAGTAACCCCCACACTTCCAAGCTCATCCTTGCAGTGGACAAACTTCGTGAAGTATTTTGGTATACTGTTGCCTTTCTCCATTTTTATTTTTCTGAGCTTGTCTTTAAGCGCCAACTTCCTCTGGTCGCTTTTTCTTTCGAACAAGTTTGTCAAAGCCTTCCACATTAAGAATGGAGTGGATTTACCGTGAAGGCTGGAAAAATTTAGTCCTTCACACCTTCCAACAGAATTCTTCGACACTTTGCTACCTTATTTTGCCATGCGTCAAGTGCGGTTGCATTGCTAGAACTAGGCTTTGGAATATTAGCATCTATGAACTCCTTCAACCCATTATCATCCAGCACCGCCTCCATCCTGTCCTTCCATGCAATATAATTCGAGCTTCCATCAAGGGCATACTCCAATCGCAATCCGTTGAAAGACATTTCAATGAATGCTCAACTTCGACACCAAGAAAACACTGCAGCAAATTCGAATTCCACCAGCACAAAACTCAACCGCTTCAATAATTGAAATCTCCTCCAATGATCAATACTGCTCTGATACCATGTAGAAATTATATAACTTATGTGTTATATGTCCAAGATTCTCCCGATCTCACACTATTTTAACTTCATGCAAAATACAGAACCTATTCCACCATTGATCATTTGCGGAAATTAAATCAAGATTGCAATGCACACATGAAACAATAAAAATTCACACACATTAACACAATTGTTTAATGGGAAAGCCTGAAGCTGAAAACCCCAACTATCTGCATATAATATATGTCATAGAGATCATGTAACAATCCTCATAAAAATCTGATCATATCCAGCTCTTAGTACAATACAATCGCTACACACTAATCAGGCTCGATCTTGCAAATCCATGCACCAATCTTTGCCACCTACTAGCCTGCCTCTACTGTGAAATCACTGCTGAAGAATGGCTCAAAATGAGTTCGAATTACTCCAGCCTTGCTCACGAAATCCTCATTGGCATCTCCACTGAGTGTTGGATGCAATCAATGCATCACTATAGTCACAACTGATAGTCACACTTGCTCTTTCACCTATCTCTCCACTGGTCTCCACTGAAACTGCCATGCACTGTAGTTAACTGATGTATTCTTCATTTGATTAATGAGTTATTATTTAGTGAATTAATTAACTAATTAATTCACACCACTCTCACTAGTGTATCAATCAGTTAGACTAGATACAACTAGCTCAACTGAGTCTAACCGAGTTAAACTAAATACAACTCCACCAACTACTTCTATAACTCCACCAAACTCTATCACATGAGTTCTAACTGAATTCCTCATGCATTAGCTCCAGTAAACCCTCAGGAATAGCGTAATTCCTTCTGTCAGCTGCTGTGCCACATCTGTGCACTTAACTGAAGTGCTCCAAGAGAATAAGATAATGTTTAGAGTCCAAATATTATTAAGAACTAATAATATTCGACATATCTATTTTTAGACTGGCAATCTAAAAATAGATTCCGCCCAATATGTCTAAAAATAGAAGTCCATCTATTTTTCAAACTTGACCAACCATCCACAAATAGCATCCTGCAACTCATAGAATATGATCGACATGTCTAAAAATAGACTTTGCGCCAAAAATAGCCTGCGGGCCCACTTAGTGAAGGCGACTCTTTTCACTAAGTTCATCATCTTGTTGAATCTCAACAAGACATGTGTTGCTTGAATCGTATTCAACTAACACTCCCTATCCTCTACTATTTTCAAGCTTTAGAGAAGCTTATGGCAGCAAGAAGGTGGGTGGATGGCCACTTATTGTATTATGTTTTGAGGCAGCAAGAAGGAGAACACCGTTGGTCTCAATGGAGGGACTATTGTCACCATCCAATGTATCATATGGAACTTATTCCATGTTTCTTTTGGAGCACATATGGTGATGACATTATATTCACTATATGCATGGGAGATTGGGCAAGTAGGGTCCCTAGAATCAATGAAGGGAATCATGAGGTTCCAAGTATCTTTTGGCTTCATGAGGACCATATTATTGCAGCCCAAAATCAACAGCTCCACATTCATCATAAATGGAGAGAGAGACAGCATAAGTTGAGCATCCTTACCTCTCATTTCCAGCCATGCAACCCCTATACATTTCATAAGGAGGGGATTAATGATTGTTCCTATGAACTACCAAGGATGGCTCAGTTTGTTTGGATGATAACATGGAGATTGGAGTGCTTCATGGGGATTGAATCACCCATCATTTATCATATCTCATGCCTTCAGAAGACCAATGGACAGCATATGATTCTTTTCATGTATCTCCCACTTTCTCATGATGACAGTTATTTGGGCTATTCACCAAAAGAAAACTTGTATTCTAGGGAGGAGGCAATTCCATTGGACATTTTTCATGGTCCTTGCAAGTTGCTTGAGGAAAAACAACATTTTGGAGGCGAGGACTGTAATATTCCCAATTAGCCTCAAGCTAATTGGAATATTCAACTTTTTCTTTACTTTTCTGTTCATGAATAAATGTAAAAAGGAGGAACATAAAAACTCCTAAATCAGTGAATAAATCAATGCCCCATGTGAACAAGGCTAAATCTGGGCTACCTTAGTAAGACACACTTAGGTGTGAAAGGGATTGAGTCATTTGACTGGGTCAATAGGACCAAATCAACAGTGTTGTCTAGATACATTGAACCTCCTTGATGCACAGTGCAGTTCTAGAAGGAGATAGTTTGTGTGAAAGAGAAGATCTCATTGAAGGTGTTTAGGGTTTACAAGCTCTTAATCTATATAAGGAAGGGGATGGTAGCATGTAAAGGAGGTTGAACGATATCATATTTTGAAATATTTTCTGTTTAGACCATATAGCTTTCTTTTTTGTTTAGCCTAGATTGCAAATGTTGTTTAGCATTGGAATCTCCTGTTTAGGAATTCCACCTCTTCCCATTGAGTAGCTCTTGGGACAGTCTTGTATTGCATAGTCCACTATCCGGCTTGAGGCCAAGCTTCTCCTTTCAACTAAAACTCGGATCATGTTGAGGGTTTGGTTGTCTTTGCAAGCTGCAGCAAGTGGAGATTATATCTACTCAGATCTAAGACATTTCAGTGCTCTTTTTCAGTGGAGGAGCCTTCTTCTCTATTGGAGGAAGTGTATTGGAGTGACTGAGCTTCATTTCTTGATCTTGGCATGTGGCCAACTGTTATCCATACCATATAGCGCAGTTTCTATCCCAGATCTGTGTTATTCTTGTAGGAGTTGTTGCAGGGAGTTTGGGTGCACCATTTGGAGAGTTGGTTTCTGAGTGTTGGGGATCTGCCCTTCACTTTGAGATCCATTGGAGGAAATCTACATATTGTAATTTTTAGATCTGATCTGCATATTTTTGAATACTTGAAGATTTCTGAATCTTTTTGCAGATCTTCATTCTTATATCTTAGATCTACTGCTTATACTTGGTGTAATGCTCAAAACCCCAAGGGGATCTGAAAGAGGAGCCTTTCTAGTGCATGGATCTGATATGGATCTGAATTTTTATGCATAGATCTGCTCTAGATCTGATATGTAGCCAACAATAGTTTGCAGCCTAATAAAATAATGTTGTCAAGGCAGCTTCAGTCCATTCATGTGGTTGCAATACCTCTTTTGAAGAAATTTCTTCTGTTTATGTCTTGTATTTCCAGCTATGTATCTCATGGGCTTCATTATACATTTATTTTGTTGTTGTAAATACTATTGAAGAAAATTTATTGGCCTCCTGCTCTTGCTATAAATAAACTGCGTTATTTCTGAAGCAGAGTTGTTGCATAGTGCTACATTCCCATTTTTGGGGCATTTTCCAGCTATAATAGTTGTGGGAGACTTGTTTAACCCACCTAGGGAGATTTTTTCCTGATATCCTCTTGGATTTAGGACTTATATTACCATATCTAAGGGATCCAAGGGTTGGGTTGCAAGCCTGTAGCACACATTCCTGAAAAATGTGCTTTTCAGGCATGTCTTACTAACAGTCCCTATTTGGGGATACTACAATGAAGTAGGTGAAGTAGGTTGGATTTCAGATCTTAGGATTTCAGGAAGTCTATGTGGAACACCTTTGTATGGAATTCGATTTTGAGTGGGTGGTGTAGAACTTCAAGGTTGGGGTGGAGTGAGTGATGATTTAGGAATCAAAATTCTCCCTCATCCCATAAACCTACCTTTAGAATCTCTCTCTCTATGCATATCATGTTTTATTTCCTAAGATTTCTATTTACACTTCCCCAAAAACGGCGCCAAATTGTTTAATCAATTTAATGTTCTTAAATTGCAAGCATAAATCATAGACCAGAGTTAGTAAATTGATGAAGCACAAGTGCACCATATGTGCTAGAAGTCTTTTTTTGTTTAAAGTGAGTTTAACTTTTTTAGAGTTTTGTTATAATTTTTGAATTAATGAATCAGTGTTAAATTCCTATGGATTAGTGATGTTGTTAAAGCAATTCTATCGTCTAATTTAAATTTTATTTCTATGGTTTCTTTCCATTGAATTGAGTTTTAAGAATAGTTTAACAGATTACTCTTTTCAAAAGAAATAATCAATTAGATTCTTATCAAGTTTATTTTCGGAATTTTATGTTGCAGCAATAATAAAACTAATTTTGAAAAAAACATGGAATATGATACAGTTCTAATCTTATGAAAACATGAAAGTCTAAATACTATGAAGTGAAATTAAACTAAATTCTATTGCAAATTCTAGTCTGAAATAGAAATCAAAAAAAATTGAACTAAACTACATAAAGCATAAAAGAATGAATTCAAGCAATGTTCTACAGAATAACACAATAAAAAACGTTGAACTATGAAAACTGATAATTGAAAGCAGGAAATCAAAATCATTTGCCGAATTATGAAATAGCAATGCAGTTGAGATGCATAAAATACTGAAAGTAAAAACGACATCTTCTACTTGCAGGGTACCTCCGCAATGCAACAAGTTCTTAACTCTATCAATGCATCAAATTTCACGAAAGGAAACTTTAAATTAACAAAAAAATATTCAAACAAAATTTTCAGGAAATGAAAGTTTGGCGTGCCCCGATTACATAGATTTCTTATGTTTTTATAGGACACGTTCAACCATATGTGAATTCTAAGCCTATGGATCTTCTATTAGAATCCTTATACAACTTAAAATCATAAACGAGATATCGCTTATCTATTGATTTTCTATTGAAAAAATAAAATCAACACAGTTGTATTATTTCTGGACTCTGTTCTTGGGCACTACAACGTGTTGACTGTTGTCTTTGACTGAAGGAATGCGTGATCTTATTGATGAATAGGCTCGGCTAAGTAGGAGGAAATCCATGAGGGGATCATGCTATATCCATCCATGTACTCCTTTGCACATTTTGATGCACCGAAACCCTTCTAACAATGAAGGCAATTGTGGATCTGTGGAGTAGCTGCAGAATTGTATCAATCTTGTAGTTGAATGTAATATTTAATGAAACAATAAAGTATATTAATAAATATGAATAATATGACACACATATAGTTTACCTTGCCAAAATCATGTGTTTTTTTCCTTATTAGGTTGACAGTGATAGGAAAAGAAGGAAAATATTGATGCAAAAAGGGTGTCAAAACAAAACAATTCTGGGACTTTAGATTGGCTCAGATATTCATTAAGGAGATAGTGAGGTTTCATGGAGTTCCCATGAATATTATATCAAATATATATGCCAAGTTCACTTCCATGTTTTGGAAGGAGTTTTTTGTAGGATTTGGGATATAGTTAGCCTTCAGTACAACTTATCATCCACAGAAAAAAAGATAGAGAGTGTTAAAAATATCCTTGAGGATGTATGTCATGCATCAATAGAGGAAGTGAGAGGAGTATATTCCACTGGTGATGTTTTCCTATAATAATGGGTATCAATAATCCTTGAATATGAGTTCATTTGAGGCTCTCTACAGGCGGAGTTGTAAAGCTCCTATCAACTAGAATGATGCGATGATTAGGGTGTTGATTAGACCGGATATGTTGGTCGAGATGAAGCAGGAGATTCAGGTTATTAAAAGGAATTTAAAGGTAGAACGGGAGAAGTAGAAGAGTTATGTAGATCAATGTAGAGAATTCAAGGAGTTTCAGGTTGGGAAGCACGTGTACTTTCACATCTAGCCCAAGAGGAGCTCCTTGAGGATTGGGTCATGTGCCAAGCTGGCACCTCTGTATTGTGGACCTTTTGAGATCCTCGAAAGGATTGGACCAGTTGCCTATAGACTTGCTTTGTGACCATTGGTCAAATTTTTTCCATGTTTCGTTGTTAAATATATATGTACATTATGTTGATCATGTGATTGATTGGTTTGTATGGTAGGTGGAACTAGAGGGAGGGTTCCATCTAGAGACAAATCCATATTGCAGCATAAACAAATCATGCTTCAGAACCGAGCAATGGAGTTAAAGTGAATTGGAAGCACTTTCAGCCCGATGAAGCTACATTGGAGATGGTTGATCAGATGCAAGCATTATATCCTTCTTTATTTATTGGTTGAAGAAAATAAGTTTTTAGTATATGTATATCTTTGTGTTTGTGTGTGTGTGTGTGTGTGTGTTTCAGTTTGAATATTACATTGAGTTGTTTCTGTAAAGCTCCAATAAGCAGTATGTTTTGTTTTCCGCGGTTTTTTGGTCATAAGTGTCATAAAACACCGAGGATGGTTTTTCCCCAAGGGGGAGGGATTTTTAACAGCCTCGAGTTGATTTTCCAGGTAAATAGAAGAACATTGTAAAGGAAAAAATAAGACCAAGCTCATTGGACACATATTCCAAGTTGAATGGAGGGAAAAATATTAAAGTGGGTATCACTTATGGCTAATTAATGGCTATGGAAAATGGCATTGGCATTGGAAATAAATGGAAATTAATTCAAGAAATAAAGGAAAATAGGAGAAAAGGAAGATGAAGAGACAATAATATGCATGCAAGAGAAATTAAAGAGAAAATTAAAGGAAAATGAAAGGAAAAAGAGGAAATTGAAAGGAACAGACACCATACATCTATGATAAAAAGGCATATGAGAAACAATTGATAAATTTTGATTAGTTTTCAACTTTTAACACCTTTAGTTTTTGCTAAGGAAAAAACTGAACTCCAAGAGGAGAGGGAGAGAACTTGGACACAAGCAAGCAAACAAGCAAAGGAAAACAAGGGAACATAAGGAGAAGGTTGGAAGAGCAGCTACAACCAGAAGATTTTGTAGGTAACATGTATCATGTGTGATTTCCTTGTTGGGATTTTAATGCATGGTGCATGCATTTTGTTGGAAATATTGTCATTGATGGCAAAGAAGGCAAAGAACAGCAGCGGGGAATATATACAGTGAAGGCAGAAGCAGAGGTCGAGCAGCAAAAGGAAGAGGCAGAGGTCGAGGCAGCACTGAAGCAGAAACAGGTAAAGTACAGCAGAACAAAGACAGACAAAAGAAAAGCAAGCAGGGCAAAGGAGACAGGCGGAAGAACACTGCTAAAGTGTAACAGTCGAATACAGAGGCACAGTGAAACAGTCGAGCAATGGAGACAAAAGCAGTGAATATGGAGGCAGCGAAACAGTCGAGCAGTGGAGACAGAGGCAATGAATACAGAGGCAGTGAAGCGGTCGAGCGGCAGAGGCGTTAGCACAGCAGAGGCACATAAATTCCGAGAATCTTAACCCAAGCGGCAGGCATATATATATATAAACAAATTCCGAGAATCACTTCCCCCGCTGGAAGATACGCAAGATTGTAGCAGCAAAGTATATATATATATATATATATATATACACAAACCCTATTCCGAGAACCATTACCCAGCCGGGCGTTACATGTAACATAAACACAATTTCGATAATCGCTACCTCAGCCGGATATATATATATATATATATATAAACACAAATTCCAGGAATCGTATAACCCAATAGCAAAATATATATATAAATCTCATTCCGGGAATCGCTACCCACGCTGGAGCATATATGCAGCACATTACATATATGTACAGCGCATCATATAAACAAAGGTCAAAGCATAAATATATATAAGTGGAGCTCTTTATAAATAAAGAAACGAAGTAATATAAGGTGGGACCCTTCCCAATCGCATCGGATTTAAGCAGGGCATCGGAACATGCAACAAAAGGTTTGCGATTGCGATTGGAAGTCCAGACCCGATGGGTCTATAAATCATGTTTAATATGGGTTTGAGTTCCAGTTCCAATCGCATCGGCACATTTGAAAGAACAGTGACCAATCGCAATCGGACTTAAAGCGAGTATCGGAACAGGCAAATACATGTTGCGATTGCGATCGAAGTTCGGACCCGATGGGTCTATAAATCATGTTTAATATGGGTTTGAGTTCCAGTTCCAATCGCATCGGCACATTTGAATGAACAATGACCAATCGCAATCGAAGTTAAAGTGAGTATCGGAACAGGAAAATACATGTTGCGATTGCGATTGAAATTCCGGACCCGATGGGTCTATAAGTTATGACTTTATATGTTTGAGTTATGGTCTAATCGCATCAGCACTGGTCAATTGCATCGGAGTGAAAGTGTGGCAGCGAAGCTTGACAATGCGATTTGCGATTGCGATTAATCGCAATCGGAAGTAATCAAAGAGTGATACATCGCATCAGAGGCAGTTCATCGCATCGGCAGATAGACAAAGATCGGCAAGTGGGCCTAAAAGGTTGTTTCTTATGTTAAATGGGTCTATTATTAAATCATCGAAAGTGTCATAAGAAAGGGTTTTATTGTTGATAGTTCATGATAAGGATTGTGAATACTGTTCTATTAAAAAGGTGTTATAAATGCCTAGAGTTGTTTTTATGTAACGGTTGCAATTGTATTGAAATATGCCGCGTGGTCTGTGGACCCATGCGCCTCGGCTTAAGGTGGAGGGCGATTGTTAACATACAACGATTGCTGTGGTGTATGTATGTTCCGCTTGCGGAACTCGCCGCATCAACAAGACACTTGTTGTGTGTAAAGGGTTGGAATTTGCCCAGACTTAACGCCAGCTGTTACATATTTATATAAAATGCACTGATATAAAAGGCACAGTTACACATATGCAACAGTTACACCACAGCAGAGGACAGAAGAGAAAATAGATCTGAAAAGAGACAAAACACAGTCACAGAAAAGACAGACACAGTCAAAGAAAAGGCAAATGCGCAGCGAGCCAAAAGACTAAATGAGTTGAGCTGGAGTTCGCATTGTAATTTGAAGGTAAATGTTTTAATTGATTTTTATTGTTTGTGATGCATTAGAAAGTCTCCGGAAAAGAGAAAATATCCCACTGTAATATTAAAATAAGCACCTACAGTTATATTTATTGAATGAGCAGATAAAAGGAATGAGAAGACAGAAGCCAAAGAGTCATGACTGTTCACTCTAAATTCTTTGTGAAATACAAACAGTCATGTGAGGAACTCTATAGATAGTATCAACTGGATATGCATAAGGAGGTTAGAGAGAGAGAAAATATAGAGAATGCAGAGTATAGAAGAGTTAGGAAGAGAAGATTAAGAAAATAAGAGCAGAAAGAGATGCTACAGAACAGAGCTGATATCTGAGGTAAATCAGCAAACATTCCATTTGATAAATTGAGGAAATTGGAGCTTCCACATCAAGTTGTAGCTTGATAAAATGTCAGTTGTAGCTGACTGAGGTTGGAGCCTCCTGTAGATTGGTGCCTGCAGGAAATTGAAGGGAGTTGGTGCTTCCTTGCAAGTTATAGCTTGCAGAATTGAGGTTGGAGCCTCCTGTAGGTTGGTGCCTGCAGAAAAATAGTGGTGAGAGGGAGTTGGAGCTTGCCTTTGCATCACAACAATAATAAGATGTGGTTTTCTCCCTTTATGGGTTTCCACTTATATCTAGTGTCTCTATGCATGATGTTTATGTGTTGATCTGATTTATATCATCTGGTTAACACTTGCTTCTCTCATATTAAGTCTACTGTTAAATTATATTAATACTTGTTGATCACATTCTAAGATTACTCACATATTAAGTTGGACGTGAAATGAAGGTGTAAATAAGTTTTAATGAACATTTTTAAAACTCCATGAATGTGTTAAACTGATTCACCCCCCCCCCCTCTCAGTTTAACTAAGAGTTCAACAATTGGTATCAGAGCGAGGTTCCTTTGTACAAGTCTAACAACTAAAAGAAGATCCTAGGTTCCCAAGATGGCTAGTAAAGAAGGATGCTCAACCAATAAAGGCCCTTTCTTCACTGGTGAAAATTATGCTTTCTGGAAAATCAGAATGAGGACATATATAATGTCTCTAGGAATAGAAGTATGGGCTGCTGTGGAATTAGGATATGCCCCAAAGGAAACTGACACAGAGAAAGAAACAAAACAAGACTTTGTGGCTAATGCAAAAGCCATGAATGCCATCCTGAATGGATTGTGTGAAGCAGAGTTTATCAAAGTAATGCACAAATACACTGCCAAAGAAATGTGGGATACTCTGGAGAACATCCATGAGGGGGACAAGAAAGTAAAGATTTCCATACTTCAAGTTTATAGAGCCCGGTTTGAGAACTTAAAAGTGAGTGATGATGAAGACATTTCCAGTTTCTTCCTAAAAGTTGTAGAAATTGTTAACAATGTGAAAGCTCTTGGAGAAACCATGTCAGAAAGTATAACTGTGCAAAATATTCTAAGATCTCTTCCATCCAGATTTAATCCCAAGGTGTCTGCAATAGAAGAAACAGCTAATTGGGAAACCTTGACCATGAACCAACTACTTGGAAATCTAACAGCATATGAGATGAGGCTCCCACAGAAGAAGCCAAGTACGAGGGAAGCAACCTTTAAAATAGAAAAGAAGAAAGAAGAAGAGGGAGACATATGCTCTTGCTCGGATGAAGAAGAGGCAAATTTTGTCAAGAAATTGAATAGAGGCTCAGGTAAATACAAAGGTAAACTCCTTGAATGCTTTAACTGTGAAAGAGTGGGACACTATCTTTGCTAAGTGTCCTCACAAGAAGAAAATGAGGAATCAGCCTCAAGAGTCAGAGAAAAATAAATTAAAGAATTGGCAGAAAGGAAAGAATTTTAGCAGAAAATCCTTCTATGCTCAAGAATATAGTAGTACATCTAAAGATTCAGATGATTCCTAAAGTGAATAAGCAACCTCTTAATTCCTATTGATGGCCATAGAAGACCTTGAAGGTCTCCTGTTAGAAGATGAAGAAGAAGAAGGTGAAGTCGATCTTGAGGGGGAGCTAAGAAGTGCTCTAGAAGAGATTGATAGACTCAAACGGAAATGCAAAAAACAAAAGGACATTCTTCTCAAGTATGTACGAGAAGAACATCGTTCAAAAGACCTTAAGCAGCTAAAGATAGAGCTTGAAGAAGCCAAGAAGATAGAGGACATGTTACTTATGCAAATCAAAGAAAAAACTCAAGAACAAGAAAAGTTAGAAGAAGAAGTAGTATGTCTCGGAAAGAAATTAGAAAATGCTCAAAGGGGAGTGGTTATAAACTCTTCCCAAACAACAAGATCTAGTAAGTTGACTGAAATTTTGGTTGCTCAAAGATCCCCTATGATAAAGACTGGAATAGGCTATGAAGGAGAATCAAGTAAAGGAAAATAAAAGGTTGACAGAGAGATTATTTTTGTAAAAGCAAAGAAGAATAATGAAGCAGCTCAAACAATTCCTACAAAAGAAGAAATCTGCAATAAGGAAGACAAAGATCAAAAGAAACCACCAGTAGCAAAGAATGTAATAAATACTAAGATCCCTGAATATGTAAAATTTGGAAACCATCAAAGGAGATTCTTCCCTCCAATGAAGAATGCCACCTGTTATGTCTGCCACAAGCTGGGACACATTGCTGCATATTTTCATGCAAGGAGGAGTAATTCAAACCAGCAAAAGATGAAAACATTGAAGAGACTGCCTCAAACAAACAAATGGAAGAGACATCCTTACATCAGGTATGCAAATAGCTTCTATGGTTACTGTTTTTATTGTAATGAATTTGGCCATAAAATCATTGAGTGTAGAAAGTATGGACAAAGATTGATGTTTAACACCTCAAGGAGGTTTATGAATCAAAGAAATTTTGTTCATACTCATAATTCTTATGATCAAACGTTGTGTATGAAATCAAGTTGGACATATACCTTCCAAATGTCCTCTAAGAATATGTAGTTCATCACCTCACAAAAGATACCAAACAAAAGGGTGCCTCCAGTGGATAAAGAAGGTGAATAAATGTGACTTGGCTCTAACTGCTCAAGACCTGAAAAGCCAGTGGTATTTGGATAGTGGCTACTCAAAACACATGACTGGAGACAGAAGCAAGTTTATAACTCTTGATGAAAAGAAATCTGGCAATGTTACTTTTGGCAATGATAAATCAGGCAAGATCAAGGGAAAAGTCTCAGTCAGCATAGACAATGGCAGAGGAGAGGCCCAAGATGTACTGTTTGTTGATGGGCTGAAAGAAAATTTACTAAGTGTCAGTCATATGTGTGACAAAGGCTGTGAAGTTCTTTTTAGAGCACAAGACTGTGAAGTCATATCAAGCACCACAGGTAAGACTCTGCTCAAAGGTGTTCGAACAGAGAGCAATGTTTACATTGTGAAAGAGGAAGATGAAGCATGCCATCTTAGCAAAATTGAGGAGTCATGGTTATGGCATAAAATATTGGGACATCTCAGCTTTGATCACATCATCAGACTAAGCAAGAAGAAAGTTGTCAGAGACATACCAGAAATAAAGAGGCCTTCTAATACCATATGCAAATCTTGTCAATTGGGTAAACAGACCCGCACATCCTTTAAGGCAAAAGAGGAGTTATCAACAAGAAGACCACTCCAGCTTGTGCACATGGATCTGTGTGGACCTGCAAGAACTAAAACACCAAGTGGAGAATCCTACTTCATGCTGATTATAGATGATTTCTCCAGAATGACATGGGTTGCTTTTCTCAATAATAAATCAGAAGCTCTGGAAAAATTCAAAGTATTCAAAGCATTAGCAGAAAATCAGACAGGATGCAAGCTGAAATGCATCAGATCAGACAGAGGAGGTGAATTCACTGATTATGACTTTGCAGACCTATGCAATGAACATAGCATAAAACAACAATTTACTATTGCAGGGACACCTCAGCAGAATGGAGTAGCAGAGAGACAAAACAGATATGTTCAACAAATTGCCAGAGCCATGATGCAAGAGAATAATACTCCTCAAACCTTCTGGGCAGAAGTGGTACACACAGCAGTGCATATCCTTAATAAAGCTCACTTAAGGCCAAGCAGTGACAAGACTCCCTATGAACTATGGCATGGAAAGCCTGCTTCAATCAAACATTTCAGAATCTTTGGAAGCAAGTGTTACATAAATAATAATGATGAAAACCTTGGGAAATTTGATGCAAGAGCAGATGAAGGGATTTTTCTAGGATATGCTTCCAAAAGTAAAGGGTACAGGTGCTACAACAAGACTCTTCAAAAAATAGTAGAAAGTATTGATGTGAGATTTGATGAAGAACTTCCAAACAATACACGAGATACAAACTGCTGCAGTCCATCAGATAACCATGAAGGAGAAGACCAGAATGATGTTGAAACAAGCAGGACTACAGAAGATGAAGGGCTGAGCTCGAAATACCCCTCAAGATACACTCAGAAGAATCATCCCGAAGATCAAACCATAGAAGATAAGAAAGTAGGGGTCCAGACAAGAAGGTAGCTAACAGAACAAACTGAAGAGGTATACATAGCCATGTTGTCACAATTAGAGCCAAAGAAATTTGAAGAAGCCAGCAAGGACAAGTCTTGGGTAAAAGCAATGAATGAGGAATTGGACCAAATTGAAAAGAACAATACCTGGGAACTAGTTCCTAGACCAATTGAGAAAAATATCATTGGTTCAAAATGGGTATTCAAAAACAAAATGAATGAGCAAGGACAAGTAATCAGGAATAAATCCAGACTGGTCTGCAAAGGATATTCATAAGTCGAAGGACTTGATTACGATGAAACATTTGCCCCTGTAGCCAGAATGGAAGCCATCAAAATGTTTCTGGCCTTTGCATGCTACCAAAACTTCAAAGTATATCAAATGGATGTAAAATTTGCATTTCTGAATGGAGACTTAGAAGAAGAAGTCTACATGGAACACCCAGAAGGCTTCTCATTGACAGACAAAGAAGATTATGTGTGTAGACTGAAGAAGGCCCTATATGGACTGAAACAGGCTCCTCGTGCTTGGTACTCAAGACTGGATAAGTATTTGCAAAAACAAGGCTTTAAGAGAGGGGGAGTAGACAGCAATCTATACATAAAAGCCCATGAAAATGAACTCCTGATTGTTGTAGTATATGTTGATGACATTATGTTTGGAAGCAACAGAGAAGAACTAGCAAAAGGATTTGCTGAGGAGATGAAATCAGAGTTTGAGATGTCCATGATTGGAGAACTCAGTTTCTACTTAGGACTTCAAATTCAGCAAAAGAACACAGGCACATTCATCTCTCAGGAAAAATACTTAAAAGAAATGCTGAAAAAATTTAAAATGGAGGACTGCAAACCTGTGTCAACTCCCATGATCATGGGATGCAAGCTGTGTGTTGATGATGGGTCTACAGATATAGATCAAAAACTCTACAGATCCATGATAGGAACTCTGTTGTATTTGACAGCATCAAGACCATACATCATGCTAGCAGTAGGACTAGTAGCTAGATATCAAGCAGCACCTAAACAAAATCACCTTCTTGCAGTGAAAAGAATATTTAAATATCTACAAGGAACAACTCAGTATGGACTTTGGTATCCTAAAGGCAAAAGCTTCACCTTGACAGCATACACAGATGCAGATTGGGCCAGCTGTGTGGATGATAGGAAAAGCACAAGTGGAGGTGCTTTCTATCTAGGAGAAAGTCTGGTGGCATGGTTAAGCAAGAAACAAACATCTATCTCTCTGTCTACAGCAGAAGCAGAATATATAGCAGCAGCAGCATGTTGTACACAAGTCATGTGGATGAAGCAAACCCTCCAAGACATGAAGGTAAGCATCGAAGAACCTATCTCAATCAAATGTGATAATACAAGTGCTATAAGTATATCTAAAAACCCTGTGCTTCACTCTAAAACTAAACATATCCCAATCAAGTATCATTTTCTTCGAGAACAAGTGGCTCAGAAGATAGTTAAACTGGAGTATGTGCCAACAAAAGAACATACAGCAGACATATTTACCAAACTGCTTGCTAGAGAACCATTTGAATATTTGAGAGACAGATTAGGGGTAGTATCTGTAGATGCTATTCTCTAATATGAAGAGAAAGCACAGCTTCATGGGGAGAACAGAAACGAAAATATCATTCCCAGGGGGAGATTAACTAGCAAGGGAAGAATGAAGACAGGTCCTCAGGATCAAAAGAATTATGGCAAGAATACTTTCAGCATAAAAGAATCAATAAAAGGGAAAAAGGGTCAGTGGTGCAGTGAAAAGTGGCGAACCCGACGTGAACTGTGAATCTCATCCAAAGGATTGAAGCAGCAGCATACAAAGACATCAGATATCAGATAAAAGAAATGAATGAAATATTGAAAAATAAAATTAATAAATAAAAACACAGCATCAAAGAACAGAAGCAGCAGTGTATAACCAAAGAATTCAAACCCCTTGCCATTGATGTCAAAAGGGGAGGAAGAGCAAGCAACAGGAGGAAGAGCAGGAAAATAGAGAAAGTTTATTGCAATTAATGCCAAAGGGGGAGACTGTTGGAAATATTTTCATTGATGGCAAAGAAGGCAAAGAACAGCAGCAGGGAATATATACAGTGAAGGCAGAGGCAGAGGTCGAGCAGCAGAAGGCAGAGGCAGAGGTCTAGGCAGCACTGAAGCAGAAACAGGCATAGTATAGCAGAACAGAGACAGACAAAAGAAAATCAAGCAGGGCAAAGGAGACAGGCAGAAGAACACTGCTAAAGTGTAACAGTCAAATACAGAGGCACAGTGAAACGGTCGAGCAGTGGAGACAGAAGCAGCGAATATGGAGGCAGCGAAACGGTCGAGCAGTGGAGACAGAGGTAGTAAAGAGATCGAGCGACAGAGGTGTTAGCACAGCAGAGGCACATAAATTCTAGGAATCTTAACCCAAGCGGCAGGCATATATATATATATAAACAAATTCCGAGAATCACTTCCCCCGCTGGAAGATACACAAGATTGTAGCAGCAAAGTATATATATATATATATACAAAAACCCTATTCCGAGAACCATTACCCAGCCGGGCGTTACAAGTAACATAAACACAATTCCGAGAATCTCTACCTCAGCCAGATATATATATATATAAACACAAATTTCGGGAATCGTATAACCCAATAGCAAAATATATATATATATATATATGTCATTCTAGGAATCTCTACCCACGCTGGAGCATATATGCAGCACATTACATATATGTGCAACGCATCATATAAACAAAGGTAAAAGCATAAATATATATAAGTGGAGCACTTTATAAATAAAGAAACGAAGTAATATAAGGTGGGACCCTTCCCAATCGCATCGGATTTAAGCAGGGCATCAGAACATGCAACAAAAGGTTTGCGATTATGATTGGAAGTCCGGACCCGATGGGTCTATAAATCATGTTTAATATGGGTTTGAGTTCCAGTTCCAATCGCATCGGCACATTTGAATGAACAGTGACCAATTGCAATCGGAGTTAAAGTGAGTATCAGAACAGGGAAATACATGTTGCGATTGCGATTGAAGTTCGGACCCGATGGGTCTATAAATCATGTTTAATATGGGTTTGAGTTCCAGTTCCAATCGCATCAGCACATTTGAATGAAAAATTACCAATCGTAATCAGAGTTAAAGCTAGTATCGGAACAGGCAAATACATGTTGCGATTGCGATTGAAATTCCGGACCCGATGGGTCTATAAGTTATGACTTTATATGTTTTAGTTACGATCTAATTGCATCGGCACTGGTCAATCGCATCGGAGTGAAAGTGTGGCAGCGGAGCTTGACAATGCGATTTGCGATTGCGATTAATCACAATCGGAACTAATCAAAGAGTGATACATCGCATCATAGGCAGCTCATCGCATCGGTAGATAGACAAAGATCAGCAAGTGGGCCCGAAAGGTTGTTTCTTATGTTAAATGGGTCTATTATTAAATCACCGAAAGTTACATAAGAAAGGGTTTTATTTTTTATAGTTCATGATAAGGTTTGTGAATATTGTCCTATTAAAAAGGTGTTATAAATGCCTAGAGTTTTTTATGTAATGGTTGCAATTTTATTGAAATATGTCGCGTGGTCTGTGGACCCACGGGCCTCGGCTTAAGGTGGAGGGCGATTGTTAACATACAACGATTGTTGTGGTGTATGTATGTTCCACTTGTGGAACTCGCCACATCAACAAGACACTTGTTGTGTGTAAAGGGCTGGAATTTGCCCAGACTTAATGCCAGCTATTACATATTTATATAAAATGCACTGATATAAAAGGCATAGTTACACGTATGCAACAGTTACACCATAGCAAAGGACAGAAGAGAAAACAGAGCTGAAAAGAGACAAAACACAGTCACAGAAAAGACAGACACAGTCAAAGAAAAGACAAACGCGCAGCGAGCCAAAAGACTAACTGAGTTGAGATAGAGTTCGCATTGTAATTTGAAGGTAAATGTTTTAATTGATTTTTATTGTTTTTGATGCATTGGAAAGTCTCCGGAAGAGATAAAATATCCCACTTTAATATTAAAATAAGCACCTATAGTTATATTTATTGAATGAGTAGATAAAAGGAATGAGAAGACAGAAGCCAAAGAGTCATGACTGTTCACTCCAAATTCTTTGTGAAATACAAACAATCATGTGAGGAACTCTATAAATAATGTCAACTGGATATGTAGAAACGAGGTTTTAGAGAGAGAAAATATAGAGAAGGCAGAGTATAGAAGTGAAAGACAGAGAATATTAAGAAAAGAAGAGCAGAAAGAGAAGCTACAGAACAGAGCTGATATCTGAGGTAAATCAGCAAACATTCAGTTTGATAAATTGAGGAATTTGGAGCTTCCCTATCAAGTTGCAGCTTGATAGCTGTCAGTTGTAGCTGACTGAGGTTGGAGCCTCCTGTAGGTTGGTGCCTGCAGAAAATTGAAGGGAGTTGGTGCTTCCTTGCAAGTTGTAGCTTGCAGAATTGAGGTAGGAGCCTCCCGTAGGTTGGTGCCTGCAAAAAAACAGTGATGAGAGGGAGTTGGAGCTTGCCTTTGCATCACAACAATAATAAGATGTGGTTTTCTCCCTTTATGGGTTTCCACTTATATCTGGTGTCTCTGTGCATGATGTTTATGTGTTGATCTGATTTATATCATCTGCTTAATACCTGTTGCTCTCGTATTAAGTCTGTTGTTATATTATATTAATACTTACTGCTCACATTCTAAGATTACTCACATATTAAGTTGGACATGAAATGAAGGTGTAAATAAGGTTTAATAAAAGTTTAAAAGATTATGAATGTGTTAAACTGATTCACCCCCCCCCCTCCACCCCCCTTCTCAGTTTAACTAAGAGTTCAACACATTTGGTTTACATTATTTTTTTGTTGTCATTGGCATGGGATTTTCCTAGATTGACAGTGGTTACATCCTTGCCTTGGAATTTCTTAGATAACCATGGTGTGATGGGATTCATTCTTGGTTGAGATTTGGATTGCCGAAAGATTTGGGATCCAAGTGAGATGGTCTCAGGAAATCCCAAGGTTTGGGGGTGGATATGGTTTTCTTTTGGAATCCCTTGATAGGTGGATGGAGACATGAAAATTACTTTGGGTATGATGAAGAAATTCTGAGGCATCCAAGCTTGTGGTTTTTTGGTGATTTCTAGACTATTTTAGGTGAAATCACAATTGTTGAGGGTTAAGGTGGTTTAGCCTCTGGAAGCCCTGGTTGGTTTTGTTTTCGTTTATCCCATGAGATCTCATATTCATGCTTGGAATATGGTATGGGGATGATTGGTTGAAAAAGAGATTTGGTTCAACCCAATCTATGTTCGGGTGGTACGTGGAAGTCCTTGACTTGGTTGGAATTTGCATATGTTATTATGTGTTAATTTTTATTGAGATCAATGAGCACATGTGTTGGCTATTGTGTTTATTTATGATTGGTTTAACACAGCTTCATTCTAGTTAAATGTTGGTTATAGGCATGGTTAAATGATGTGCTCTTGTTATGGATCTTGTTCATGATTCAATAAATTAGTGAATGATTATATGATGTGTTATCACCAAAAAAAAATTAAAATTAAACATTGTATGTCTACACTATATTTGGTCATAGTTTCAAGTAGGTCTAAAGTCACTTTTGTCTTGATAAAGGGTAGCTCATATTTTATTCAGTTTCAAAGGTCATTTTTCAAGTTCAAATAAACTTCTTTAGACTCATTACATGATAAAAAGGTCATATCATTAGTTTTTAGTTTGAAATTCTGTGATTAGCCACAAATCTGCAGTTTCGTAGCACGGTCAGTTCAAAATAGGGGTTTTGTGCTATGAAATCGTTGCTACTTTCGTAGCGCAAAGTGCAAAAAATACACTATGTGCGCTACGAAAGCACGGATTCTTAGATATCATGTCAAGAAATCCAGGATTTGTCAGAAATACGTTAAGAAATGATAAGGTAACGTTATGGTGAGTCAGTGAGAGGTCATATCCAAAGTACTTACCCATTTCATATACATCATTATCATGATAGGGGTTTCATTCAGTTGTAAAAAGGGATTTCAAATTCGAAAAATTTGTCTAGTTTAGTTATTCTGGTTTTTTGCCCCCACTCAACTATTAAAGCTCTAAACATTAGATTTAAGCCTGTGGTTGTTCTATACCAAGTTTATCATCATACTCAATCAAGTTGTTGTGAAAACAGCTCCAAAAAGAGAAGAAAAGAGATATCAACGCCTTAGAAATAAGCCACTTCGAGGGGGCAACCTCCAATACATTACATGAATGAACAATTCTTGGATGATTCAAATTACAAAACCTCCTTTCTATATATAGGAGTGCATGGGGCCACAATGTAATCCTAGTGGGGCCACAATGTAATCCTATCCGACCTAACAATAATAATTTAAGGGCACAATAATAACAATATGGGGGTTACAAGGGTACAATAATAACAATAAGGGGGTTACACTAACAACAATAAGGGACTATACTAGTAATATAGGGACCTAACATGCCCCTCTCCTTCAAAAAAGTGTTTTCCTCAACACTTGAGTAGATCTTTTTGCTTCTGTATAAAATTCTCATCCTCCCATGTAGAATCTTCAGTGGGTAAGTTCTTCCACTTGATGAGATACTCTGAAATTGATCGATTTCGTAGCTCTCGAGTTCTTGTTTCCATGACCGCTTTAGGTTCCAATATGATTTTTCCTTCCTCATCAAGTTCTGCCAATATTGTTTGAACTGGAAGATTTTCACCTATAACCTTCCTTAAGCATGAAACATGGAAAATTGGATGTACTCGTGAAGAAGCAGGAAGCTCCAATTTGTATGCCATCGTACCAATGTTTTGCAACACCTTGTAAGGACCATAGTACTTTGGCGATAATTTATTATCCTTGTTAGCTTGCTTGAGGGACATTTTTTTGTATGGTTGTAGCCATAAAAATACCCAGTCTCCTACATCAAAACTTATCTCGCTGCGATGTTGATCTACCTATTGTTTCATTCGATTTTGTGCCAAATTCAGGTTGTCCTTTAAGAGTTGGAGAACTTCTTGTTGATGCTCAATGTGATCTTCCACTGCTTGAACCTTTGAATTTTCTCTTAAAGATAATGTGATGGATGGTGGATGATATCCATAAAGTGCCATAAATGGGGTCATTTTTGTTGCAGTATGGAAGGAAGTGTTATACCGCCATTCAGCTAGAGGTAACCACTTGACCCATTGTGTTTGTTTATCATATACAAAAAAACGAAGATATCCTTCCAAACATTTATTTACTATCTCAGTTTGACCATCGGATTGAGGATGATAAGATGAACTATGAGCTAATTGAGTACCCAAACAAGAAAACAACTCCGTCCAAAAATTTCCAGTAAAAATGGGATCTCTATCGCTTACAATAACCCTTGGGTTTCCATGTAGCTTTTGAATTGTGTCCATAAATGTAGTAGCAACTGTACTTGCTTTAAATGGATGAGATAATGCACAAAAGTGTGCATATTTGGTAAGTCTATCAACTACCACCATGATGACACTCTTTCCTTCGGACTTAGGTAAACTTGTGATAAAATCCATTGAAATCTCTTCCCAACGTTGACTTGGAATGGATAAAGGTTGTAGAAGTCCCGGGGTCTTAATTGTTTCCACTTTATTCTGCTGGCAAACCAAACATTCCGCCACAAACTTTTGAATATCAGATTTAAGGCCATCCCAAAAAATTTCTTTCTTCACCCTGTGGTAAGTTTTTAAAAATCCTGAGTGTCCTCCTAAAGGAGAAGTGTGCAATTCCAGAAGAATCTTTTGTTTTAGTTGGGAATTCTTACAAAGATATAAGCGATCTTTTTACCATAAGGAATCATTTTTCCAACTAAATGTATCAGATGTACTAGGATCTTGCTACAAATTTTGAATGAGTGTCCACACTTCTTCGTCCTTCTTCCATTCATCTCTTGCTTTGATTATCCAATCTGGTTGGATAATAGAAATGGCACAAAGAAATGCTTCCACCTCTTCATTCTTTCTTGAGAGTGCATCTGCAACAACATTTAGCTTCCCTTTTTTGTTTATTATTTCAAAGTTATAACCCAACATCTTTGTGACCCATTTTTGCTGCTCTTCTGAAGATAGTCTTTGTTCCAAAAAGTGTTTAAGACTATCATGATCAATTTTTACCTTGAAGTGTATTCCCATTAGGTAAGTTCTCCATTTCTTTAGTGCATGCAGTATTTCTAACATTTCCTTCTCATAAATAGGTTTCTGTAAATACTGTCCTTTGATTGGACGACTTTCAAAAGCAATGGGTCTTCCTTCTTGCATCAAAATAGCACCAATTCCATTTCCTGAGGCATCACATTACACAATAAAGGTTTTTGTGAAGTCTGGCGTAGCTAAGACTGGTGCTAGGCACATTGCCTCTTTAAGATGTTCAAAGGCCTTAGTTGCTTCAGGAGTCCATGAAAATGCATCTTTCTTCAATATTGTTGTTAGAGGTGTTCCTATTCTCCCATAATTATTAACAAACTTGTGATAATACCCTGTTAACCCAAGAAATCTGCGCAACTGCTTTATGGTTGTGGGAATTTCCATTCCTTAATGGCTTTAATTTTGTTAGGGTCTACCTTAACACCCTCGTGAGATACAATATGACCCAGATATTCCACCTCTTGTACTCCAAAGAAACATTTGGATGTTTTTTGCATATAATTGTTTCTCCTCCAATAGTTTGAGCACCCTGTCAACATGTTGAACATGATCCTTCCAAGACCTGTTGTAGATTAGTATATCATCAAAAAATACTAGCACAAATTTTCTAAGGAAGGGTTTGAAAATGAATTCATCAACCCTTGAAATGTAGAAGGTGCATTGGTAAGGCCAAAAGGCATGACCAAAAATTCATAATGACCCTCATGAGTTCAAAATGTTGTTTTCAGAATATCTTCAGTCTTCATTCTAATTTGATGATACCCTAAACGAAGATCCAATTTGGTAAAATAAATTTCTCCATGTAATTCATCCAATAATTCATCAATCACAGGAATGGGAAATTTATCTTTAATGGTGAGCTTATTGAGCTCCCTATAATCCGGACACATGCACCATGATCCATCCTTCTTGTGTACCAATACTACAGGAGCAGAGAAAGAACTTTGACTAGGTTGAATTATACCCACCTCTAACATTTTTGCAATCATACGTTCAATTTCGCTCTTTTGGACGTAAGGATATCTATAAGGCCTGATGTTTGGAGGAACACTTCCTGGAATCAAATGAATAGCATGATTATGATCACGAATAGGTGGGAGTCCTTTGGGAGTTTCAAACACCTTGGAATGATTGTCCAAGACTTGTTGGAGATCTGCAGAAATAGATGATTTTGATGTCGGAACTTCTAGTGAGCATAATTGTGCAATTATGCCTCATTTTTCTTTCTTTAGAAGCTTTGTCATGACATTAGAGCTTATTATCCTTCCCGGCTTCCCTTCAATACCCCGTAATTCGACTTCCTTTCCTTCTGAAAAAAATTTCAAGAAAAGTTCTTGAAAATTAAAAGCTACCGTCCCCAAAGATTGTAACCATTGTACTCCTAGTACAACATCGGCACCTCCCATAGGAATGGAAAGCATTGGACTAGTCAATACATATTCCCCCATGGTTAGCTTAATATTATGGCATTTTCCAGAGCAATTTATAGTTCCTCCATTTTCCACCATCACTTGACATTCTGGTGCTGGGTATAGGAAACAATTTAATTCCTTGGCTACCTTACAATGAATAAAATTATGGGTGCTACCTAAATCAATCAACACTAGTACCTTTTTCTTCTTGATTTGTCCTGCTATCTTGAGAGTTTGAGGAGTGGTAATTCTTGCCAGTGCATTACACGATATGGTCAGATTCATTTCTTCCACTTCTAGGGCTGGTTCCTGGTGTATATCCTCTTCTTGGTCATTTTCTTCTTCCTCTTCACAATCTATGTAAAATAATTTCTTCTCAGCACACTTATGACCTTTAGTGTATTTGCTATCACAACTGTAGCAAAGCCCTTTTTCTCTTTTTTCTTCCAATTGTTGTGGTGTCAACCTTGTAGGTTATGGAAATCTAGGAGTAGCAATACTTCCCTCTTTATAGAAGTGAGTGGTAGGCTTCCTTCTCGCCATAATTTTGCATTCAATTTTTCTTACCAACCTAAATGCCTTCTCCAATGAATCAGGTTCCAAAACGCGAACTTCATGTTGGATGTTATCCTTTAAAGTACCTATGAAGAGATCAATTCTGTGTTCCTCTGGAATATCAGTTACCCTTATATTCAATTTTTGGAAGTCCTCAATGATCTCCCCCATTAAACCCTTTTGTTCGAGATTTATCAATTGGCTAAAGAAGGTGTTGCTCTTTGTATCCTCATAGTGTGCTATCATTTCCTCCGTAAAAATTGACCAAGTGACAATTTTTTTACGGGAGCAAAGCCATCGATACGATGCAAATGTATTTTGTTCTAAATGTAAAGTTGCAATGCGTACCTTTTGTTTGTTTTTCACATTATGGAGACTGTTGTGAAACCAGCTCCAAAAAGAGAAGAAAAGAGATATCAACGCCTTATAAATAAGCCACTTCGAGGGGGCAACCTCCAATACATTACATGAATGAACAATTCTTAGATGATTCAAATTACAAAACCTCCTTTCTATATATAGGAGTCCATGGGCCACAATGTAATCCTAGTGGGACCACAATGTAATCCTAGCCGACCTAAAAATAATAATTTAGGGGCACAATAATAACAATATGGGGGTTACAAGGGTACAATAATAACAATAAGGGGGTTACACTAACAACAATAAGGGACTATACTAGTAATATAGGGGCCTAACATGTCCCTCTCCTTCAAAAAAGTGTTTTCCTCAACACTTGAGTAGATATTTGTGCTTCTGTATAAAATTCTCATCCTCCCATGTAGAATCCTCAGTGGGTAAATTCTTCCACTTGATGAGATACTCTAAAATTGATTGATTCTGTAGATCTTGAGTTCTTGTTTCCATGACCGCTTTAGGTTCCAATATGATTTTTCCTTCCTCATCAAGTTCTGGCAATATTGTTTGAACTGGAAGATTTTCACCTATAACCTTCCTTAAGCATGAAACATGGAAAATTGGATGTACTCGTGAAGAAGCAGGAAGCTCCAATTTGTATGCCATAGTACCAATATTTTGCAACACCTTGTAAGGACCATATTACTTTGGCAATAATTTATTATCCTTGTTAGCTTGCTTGAGGGACATTTGTTTGTATGGTTGTAGCCGTAAAAATACCTAGTCTCCTACATCAAAACTTCTCTCGCTGCGATGTTGATCTGCCTGTTGTTTCATTCAATTTTGTGCCAAATTCAGGTTGTCCTTTAAGAGTTGGAGAACTTCTTGTTGATGCTCGATGTGATCTTCCACTGCTTGAACCTTCGAATTTTATCTTAAAGATGATGTGATGGATGGTGGATGATATCCATAAAGTGCCATAAATGGGGTCATTTTTGCTGCAGTATGGAAGGAAATGTTATACCACCATTCAGCAAGAGGTAACCACTTGACCCATTGTGTTTGTTTATCAGATACAAAACAACGAAGATATCCTTCCAAAAAATTATTTACTATCTCAGTTTGACCATCAGATTGAGGATGATAAGATGAGCTATGAGCTAATTGAGTACCCAAACAAGAAAATAACTCCATCCAAACATTTCCAGTAAAAATGGGATCTCTGTCGCTCACAATAACCCTTGGGCTTCCATGTAGCTTTTGAATTATGTCCATAAATGTAGTAGCAACTGTACTTGCCTTAAATGGATGAGATAATGCACAAAAGTGTGCATACTTGGTAAGTCTATCAACTACCACCATGATGACACTCTTTCCTTCAGACTTAGGTAAACCTGTGATAAAATCCATTGAAATCTCCTCCCAACGTTGACTTGGAATGGATAAAGGTTGTAGAAGACCCGGGGTCTTAATTGTCTCAACTTTATTCTGCTAGCAAACCAAAAATTCCACCACAAACTTTTGAATATCAGATTTAAGGCCATCCCAAAAAAATTCTTTCTTCACCCTGTGGTAAGTTTTTAAAAATCCTGAGTGTCCTCCTAAAGGAGAAGTGTGCAATTCCAGAAGAATATTTTGTTTTAGTTGGGAATTCTTACAAAGATATAAGCGATATTTGTACCATAAGGAATCATTTTTCCAACTAAATGTATCAGATGTACTAGGATCTTGCTGCAACTTTTGAATGAGTGTCCATACATATTTTTCCTTCTTCCATTCATCTCTTGCTTCAGTTATCCAATCTGGTTGGATAATAGAAATGGAACAAAGAAATGCTTCCACCTCTTCATTCTTTCTTGAGAGTGCATCTGCAACAACATTAAGCTTTCCTTTTTTGTAGATTATTTCAAAGTCATAACCCAACATCTTTGTGACCCATTTTTGTTGCTCTTCTGAAGATATTATTTGTTCCAAAAAGTGTTTAAGACTATCATGATCAATTTTTACCTTGAAGTGTCTTCCCATTAGGTAAGTTCGCCATTTCTTTAGTGCATGCAATATTGCTAACATTTACTTCTCATAAATAGGTTTCTGTAAATACTTTCCTTTGATTGGACGACTTTCAAAAGCAATGGGTCTTCCTTCTTGCATTAAAACGGCACCAATTCCATTTCCTGAGGCATCACATTCCACAATAAAGGTTTTTGTGAAGTCTGGCGTAGCTAAGACTGGTGCTAGGCACATTGCCTCTTTAAGATATTCAAAGGCCTTAGTTGCTTCAGGAGTCCATGAAAATGCATCTTTCTTCAATAATGTTGTTAGAGGTGCTGCTATTCTCCCATAATTCTTAACAAACTTGTGATAATACCCTGTTAACTCGAGAAATCCTCACAATTGCTTTATGGTTGTGGGGACTTTCCATTCCTTAATGGCTTTAATTTTGTTAGGGTCTACCTTAACACCCTCGTGAGATACAATATGACCCAGATATTCCACCTCTTGTACTCCAAAGAAACATTTGGATGTTTTTGCATATAATTGTTTCTCCTGCAATAGTTTGAGCACCCTGTCAACATGTTGAATATGATCCTTCCAAGACCTACTGTAGATTAGTATATCATCAAAAAATACTAGCACAAATTTTCTAAGGAAGGGTTTGAAAATGGAATTCATCGACCCTTGAAATGTAGAAGGTGCATTGGTAAGGCCAAAAGGCATGACCAAAAATTCATAATGACCCTCATGAGTTCGAAATGTTGTTTTTGGAATATCTTCGGTCTTCATTCTAATTTGATGATATCCTGAACGAAGATCCAACTTGGTAAAATAAATTGCTCCATGTAATTCATCCAATAATTCATCAATCACAGGAATAGGAAATTTATCTTTAATGGTGAGCTTATTGAGCTCCCTATAATCCGGACACATTCGCCATGATCCATCCTTCTTGTGTACCAATACTACGGGAGCAGAGAAAGAACTTTGACTAGGTTGAATTATACCCGCCTCTAACATTTCTGCAATCATACGTTCAATTTCGCTCTTTTGGAAGTAAGGATATCTATAAGGCCTGATGTTTGGAGGAACACTTTTTGGAATCAAATGAATAGCATGATAATGATCACGAATAGGTGGGAGTCCTTTGGGAGTTTCAAACACCTTGGAATGATTGTCCAAGACTTGTTGGAGATCTGCAGAAATAGATGATTTTGATGTCGGAACTTCTAGAGAGAATAATTGTGCAATTACGCCTCGTTGTTCTTTCTTTAGAATCTTTTTCATGACATTAGAGCTTATTATCCTTCCTGGCTTCCCTTCAATACCCCGTAATTCGACTTCCTTTCCTTCTGAAAAAAATTTCAAGAAAATTTCTTGAAAATTAAAAGCTAATGTCCCCAAAGATTGTAACCATTGTACTCCTAGTACAACATCAACACCTCCCATAGGAATGGAAAGCATTGGAATATTCAATACATATTCCCCCATGGTTAGCTTGATATTATGGAATTTTCCAGAGCAATTTATAGTTCCTCCATTTGCAACCATCATTTGACATTCTGGTGCTGGGTATAGGAAACAATTCAATTCCTTGGCTACCTTACAATGAATAAAATTATGGGTGCTACCTGAATCAATCAACACTATTACCTTTTTCTTCTTGATATGTCCTTCTATCTTGAGATTTTGAGGAGTGGTAATTCCTGCCAATGCATTACATGATATGGTCGGACTCATCTCTTCCTCTTCTTGGGTTGGTTCCTGGTGTATATCCTAGTGTATTTGCTATCACAACTATAGCAAAGTCGTTTTGCTCTTTTTTCTTCCAATTTTTGTTGTGTCAACCTTGTAGGTTGTAGAAATATAGGAGTAGCAACACTTCCCTCTTTATAGTTGTGAGTAGTAGGCTTCCTCGTCGCCATAATTTTTCTTTCAATTTTTCTTTCCAACCTGAATGCCTTCTCCAATGAATCAGGTTCACAAAGGCGAATCTCATGTTGGATGCTATCCTTTAAAGTCCCTATTAAGAAATCAATCATTTGTTCCTCTGGAATATCAGTTACCCTTATATTCAATTTTTGTAAGTCCTCAATGTGCTCCACCACTAAACCCTTTTGTTTGAGATTTATCAATTGGCTAAAGAAGGTGTTGCTTTTTGTATCCTCATAATGTGCTATCATTTCCTCCATAAAAATTTACCAAGTGACAATTTTTTACGGGAGCAAAGCCATCGATACCATACAAATGTATTTTGTTCTAAATGTAAAGTTGCAATGCGTATCTTTTGTGTGTTTTGCACATTATTGAGATCAAAATATTTCTCCATCTTGTAGTATCCATTTTACAGGATCCTTTCCGTCAAACTTGCTCATATCCATTTTGGAATATGGTGATTCTTCCCTCCAACATTAGAGTTTATGAAATCACGATTAACATTTATTTTGTTCTCATCATGAGTTTCCTCTACTATATTTTCACCATTAGGAAACATTTCTTGTATCAAATTTGTCAAACCTTCCATGTCTGATTTTAGATCATTCTTCATGTTTTCCATTTTCTCATCGATCTTAGCTTCCATGTCATCCATCTTAGATTCATTGCTTGCTTCCATGCCATCTATCTTAGATTCCATGCCATTCTTCAAACCATCCATGCCTTTATTCAAACCATCCATCTTAGTTTCCACACCTTTCTTAAAAACTTCCATGTCATTTTTTGTTGCTCTTTGCGAGAGCGAAATTTGTTGCACTTGCTCTTGTAATTTTGATATGTCATGTTTCCATTCTTTGTCTTCATGAGTCATAGTAGAGATTTCCAAAGGCTTAATGTGTGTTGAATTATTTTTAGGGGACATTTTAGAATCCAATACTGATATCTATTCTACAATATTCCCTTGGAATCAATTCAACTTGATTCTTCAAACAAGACTTATGCAATTTGGAAAAGAAAAGAAAAAAATACACACCTTTTACTTGCTTTTGAGGAGCTCGATATTGAAATTTAATTATCTCTACAATTGTGAATACTCAATATCTGAAATTCAGTCCTATATTATCCCTCTAAAGCTTCTTTCAAATTACATAGGTCTAATCTGATTTGGATTCTTCAAGGCAAATTTATGTCCAATCTACCACACTGACCTAATTTTGGACTGGTTCAGTAGAGCGAACTTGTACGACTTGCTACGTGTCAATGTTTCCTCCTTTTGCTTTGATATTGATAGATCGAAAACTAGAGTCCGTGTACTTGTGGCCACTTTTTACAGCATTCCAATCCGATGCTCAGAGAGAGAACTATGAATATTTTCCCATGATCACCTCTTTGAGATGAAATTTAGAAGCCTCAAAAAGCCCTAACTTCCACAGATCATATCTCCGAAAATATTGCGAACCAATATCTAAAATTTTGTGACGATGTTCCTCAGGATTGTGGCTTCACAATCTAAACATTTCAGCTTCTGAACCTTTGTAGAAAAAAAATTATTACGAAAATACCATGATGACCTATTTAGGTTAAATTCAGGAGCCTGCAAAACGACCTAACTTGCACAGATCATATCTCCAAAAATATTGCGAACCAAGATCTGAAAATTTGCGATGTTGTTCCTCAGTATTTTTTCTTCACACTCTAAAAATTTCAAATTCTGAACCTTCGTAGAAAAAAATTTATACCGAAAATTCCACAATGACCTGTTTGGAGCAGCGAAACCCTAGAATCTCAAAGCTCTAATACCAAATGTTGTGAAACTAGCTCCAAAAATAGAAGAAAAGAGATATCAACACCTTAGAAATAAGCCACTTTGAGGGAGAAACCTCCAATACATTACATGAATGAACAATTCTTGGATGATTCAAATTACAAAACCTCCTTTCTATATATAGGAGTCCATGGGCCACAATGTAATCCTAGCCGACCTAACAATAATAATTTAAGGGCACAATAATAACAATATGGGGGTTACAAGGGTACAATAATAACAATAATGGGGTTACACTAACAACAATAAGGGACTATACTAGTAATATAGAAACCTAACAGAGATCAAAATATTGCTCCATCTGTAGTACCCATGTTACAGGATCCTTTCCATCAAACTTCCTCATATCCATTTTTGGAATATGGTGGTTCTTCCCACCAACATTAGATTTTATGAAATCACGATTAACATTTATTCTGTTCTCATCATGAGTTTCCTCTACTATATTTCCACCATTAGGAAACATTTCTTGTATCAACTTTGTCAAACCTTCCATGTCTGCTTTTAGATCACTCTTCATGTTTTCCATTTTCTCATCGATCTTAGCTTCCATGTCATCCATCTTAGATTCCATGCCAGCTTCCATGCCATCTATCTTAGATTCCATGCCATATATCTTAGATTCCATGCCATTCTTCAAACCATCCATGCCTTTCTTCAAACCATCCATCTTAGTTTCCACCCCTTTCTTCAAAACTTCCATGTCATTTTTTGTTGCTCTTTGCGAGAGCGAAATTTGTTGCACTTTCTCTTGTAATTTTGATATGTCATGTTGTCATTATTCGTCTTCATGAGTCATAGTAGAGCTTTCTAAAGGCTTAATGGGTGTTTAATTCTTTTTAGGGGCCATTTTAGAATCCAATAATTATATCTATTCTACAATATGCCCTTGGAATCAATTCAACTGGATTCTTCAAACAAGACATATGCAATTTGGAAAATTTAAAAAAAAGAAGAAGAAGAAGATAAATAAAAAATAAAAATACAACCTTTTACTTGCTTTTTAGGAGCTCAATATTGAAATTGAATTATATCTATAATTGTGAATCGTCAATATCTTAAATTCAGCCCTGTAGTAGCCCTCTGAAGCTTCTTTCAAATGCCATAGGTCTGATCTGATTTGGATTCTTCAAGACAAAGTTATGTCCAATCTCCCACAATGACCCAATTTTGGACTGGTTCAGTAGAGCGAACTTGTACGACTTGCCACGTGTCATTGTTTCCTCCTTTGGCTCTGAAATTGATAACCAAAAATTACAGTCCGTGTACTTGCGGCCACTTTTTACAACATTTCAATCCGATGCTCAGAGAGAGAGCTATGAAGGTTTTCCCACGATCACCTCTTTGAGATGAAATTCAGAAGCCTCAAAAGCCCTAACTTCCACAGATCATATCTCCGAAAATATTGCAAACCAATATCTGACATTTTGGGACGATGTTACTCAGGATTGCGGCTTCTCACTCTAAAAATTTCAGCTTCTGAACCTTCGTAGAAAAAACGTTATTATGAAAATACCACGATGACCTGTCTAGGTTAAATTCAGGAGCCTGCAAAATGACCTAACTTGCACAGATCATATCTCCGAAAATATTGTGAACCAAGCTCTAAAATTTTTCAACGATGTTCCTCAGGATTTTGGCTTCGCTCTCTAAACATTTCAGATTTTGAACCTTCGTAGAAAAAAATTTATAGATAAAATTCCACGATGACCTGTTTGGAGCAGCAAAACCCTAGAATCTCAAAGCTCTAATAACAAATGTTGTGAAACCAGCTCCAAAAAGAGAAGAAAAGAGATATCAATGCCTTATAAATAAGCCACTTCGAGGGGGAAACCTCCAATACATTACATGAATGAACAATTCTTGGATGATTCAAATTACAAAACCTCATTTCTATATATAGGAGTGCATGGGGCCACAATGTAATCCTAGCCGACCTAAAAATAATAATTTAAGGGCACAATAATAACAATATGGGGGTTACAAGGGTACAATAATAACAATAAAGGGGTTACACTAACAATAATAAGGGATTATACTAGAAATATAGGGACCTAACACAAGCGAGGTTGTTCATACAGATTCAAGCGAGGTTGTTCCATTTTCTCAAGCGAGGCAGTTCTACAGGTTCCGAAAAAAAACATGGCTGAAGAGAGAAAGAATCACAGAGGAGGACATTGTTTGAGATTTGAACCTGAAAGTATGAGGGTTTTAGCTGAAGATTCAACAGTAATGGATGCTTTCAGGAAAACGGGTTGTTTAAAGTTCTGTGAAAAGTTACAAGGTGGGCATATTTAGGTATCCAAAGAATTTGCACTTCATTTCAGTGGAACAAGCACAAAGGTCGAAATGTTAAACATAGTAGAAACACCTAAGATCATAGCTATGGTAACAGAAATACCAAGAGGTCAGGAATATTGTTTTAAGGTTTTCAGGTTTGATATGGAAGCATGCAAGATATTTATGAAAATAGAATATGCAAACATGGACCTGAACAATGCAATTCCTAGAAATTGTATCAAAGATAACTATGCCAAAATTTTGTTCAATATCCAAAGATACTTCACATGCAAAGGCAGGTACCACAAATTCTACACTTATCACTTCAAATTGTTGTTACATTTCATAGGTACGATATCACTGTATTTACCATTTTTCTTATATAGAATTCTTGCCAAAATGGCTGACAAAGTTCAGATGAAATCTGATGGCTGTGAAACATCCTCGTTTCACCATGGTTTGATTAAATTGCTATTTTTGAGTGAGCTTCAGAAAATAAATAGGGATTGGTCCTCATTTTTTTTATGAGTGGTTTTGATATGGAAGCTCTAACCCCAGCTAAAAATACTAAGACAAAGGGAAATCTCTCACCACCAGCAGAATCATCTCAACCAGTGGCTACAAAGGCAAAGAGCTTTGTGAAATTGAAACCCAGAAAACAAGAGAAGAACCAGGCAGAGAAGACACTAAAAACTCCCTCACCTGCAAAACAAAGGTTACATGGTAGCAAAGAAACTTAACAAAAACAAGCAACAGATAAGCAAGAAGTTCAAAGAATAACAAGGAGCCAAGCTACAACAACAAAGAGAAAATCAACAGTTTCAGGGTCAAGTGATAGCCTAAGGTTGAAAGGAAACTTGGATGATATATTGCATGCAATAGACATAGAAGAATCACCCATAGTACAAGTTGATTTCATAGTAATAAATGAAAACAAACAGAAAAAGATAAAATCAGCAAAGAAGCTGGAGTTTAAAGGGGAAAACACAGCATTTGTTTTCCAAGCCAGGAAGCCTGTGTCTAGACATTCAAAAAGGCTCAAGGAACTTAACACAGAAGTTGAAGAAACCTATGAAACAACTAAATTTCCTAAAGAGGTAATTGATCTCTCCTCGCCAGTAGCATTGCAAGAAGAAAACAGAGTAGTCACAGCACAAGAAGAAATGACAAAGCATCAAAACCTGGAGGAGAAGTTGATATTAGTAAACCATGAGATTTCTAGGTTGAAGAAAAGAACCAGAAAACATATCATTAAGAAAGAAAAATTCAAAAGAATGAAAGTTGTTTGGGAAGGTAAAATAGCCTCTAGATCAGAAATCCCAAGCAGTGAAGAACAATTCTTCACATGGACACTCTCAGCTATTAAGGAAGAAAAGTTTATGAGAGTGATAAACACTCATTTAAGAACTAGCAATAGAAAGCTAAAGAGCCAGATGGAAGATCTGTAGATACAGTTGAAAGAGTGTCAAGAAGAATTGAAAAAGCAGTGAAACAGAGTAACAAATATATAAGACAAACTCAGATGAAAAATGAAGGTTAAATTTGATGAAGAATATATTTTCAAGGTTATTTTCTGTAGGTTTTGAAACAATATGACTGTCCTTAAGTTTGAGTATCCACTTATCACAAATTAAAAAAAATAAAATAAAATAAATAAATAAATAATTCAACAAAACTGCTTACACAGCAGTTTCGTAGCAAAGATAGTGCAAATTTGATGAAATGTGCTACGAAATTGCTGAAGCAATCATTTCATCATTTTTCGTAGCAAATTTTGAAGGAATTTTTGTGATTTTGGTTTTGAAGCTTCTTGTGGGAATGTGTCAAGTGAAGATAAAGACTATCATGAAAGAAAAATATTGAAAATTGTTGAAGAAATGAGCTAAAACCCTGCACTACGAAAAGCGCTACAAAACTATGCTGCTTTCGTAGTGCGGGTCTGTTTTTAGTTTTTTACACAAATTCGAAACTAAAGTTTTGAACATCTAGCATAGGAAGAGGATATATGCACATGTTCTAATTTTATACAATAGATGGCATCCAAATTATGGTGTATAAAGGGTCAGAATGTATCAGACAATCAAAGTGTATCAAAAGCCTAAAAGGAAGGAGACAGTTTCCTAGAACATAGGAGAACAGCATCATCGACAGCATGTTCACATCAAGATTAGGAATCATCATCCAAATTCGACTTCATGGAAAATAAAGTGGCATAAGATGTAATGAAGACTAGATAAGGTTGTTACGAAGGAAATTAAAGAGTTTTAGTCCTATTTGGAATAGGACTGCTCATTAGGGTTCTAGCTGTCAATTTGTATTAAATATCATGTTTCATGATTAGGAAAGGTGTCAAACACTATGAATTCGATGTATTTAGTGGAGGATAAGAGAATCCTATATTTTAAATGATCTATAAAGAGTATGAGGTCGAAATACACAGGGTTGGACATTTTGTTAGCAAAAAGATTGTGTTTTGTAATTGACTGTTTACAGCTTAATACAGAGTTTCTACTTAGACAAATCAAGATTCATGAGGAGTTCTTGTATGTTATTGTTTTGATGGCATATTATAAATATTCCATTACAGTGGTTTTTACTTATGATACTCAGAATTTATCAATGATGCTCTGACTTCCTTCATAGTTAAATTGATTGTGTGTTTCACTGTTCTACATTTTTATTCCTTGACTTGAACTCTGAATGCCTTGACTTCCATGCTAGGTATATTGTTTTGGTTTTGTTGAAATTATCATGACTCCATAAGCCCAATGAATCCTTGTTAATGTGATTTACAACCAAATTCAATCATTTATCTGTTTATGATCACACATAGAGTTAGCCATCTTCAATTTTATTCAAAACCAGTAACCCTTGAGAGAGCCCTCTCAGGTTGAGGAGGCTAAGCCTCAACCAAAATCTTGGTTTGAAATAGTTGCACAAGGTTTACTTGATGAGCAGCCCATCAAGCCTAATTTTTTGATAACATTTTGGTGTGTCTGCCGGGAGCCTGAAGATTATACTTTCCCGAAATTTTGAAGCTGAACTTCTGAAGGTAGCAGGAGCTCAGGAAGATTTTCGAGGCTGCATCTACCTTGGCGACTCCACACATCAAATAATCAATTGGAAGGTGACTCCACTGCTTGAATATCAGTATCTTGATGAAGTTTCAGAATGATTTCCATTGCAAGAATAAATGCCAGGTATGGCCCTATGAATCGGTCTCATATCCCTGGTTTTCCAAATCCTATGCCAAAGGTTGAATGGTTAAATGATCTTCCTATATTCAAATATGAAAAGAAAGACAATGTTGCTCTTCATTTGGTTAAATTCCATATGCATGTACACAGTCTTAAGGTTCAGTTCCCTGAGGATTGTCTCATGAAGATGTTTATGGCCACTTTGGAAGGAAAAGCACGATCTTGGTATGAAAGCTTTCCAAATGGTTCATTATATTCTCTTGCTAATTTCCATGTTGCATTTTATGAGATGTATGAAGAGTGTCATCCCTCCTTATTGCTGGTCAAAGACTGTTGTAAACACTGTGTGAGTTTTATTGAATATTTGGAGAATTGTTATGAAGATGATGAGTTCATGGATGAGGAAATTTTAGAAGCCCTTCATGACAAACCCTTTCATCACCAAAAAGGAAGGATAACCTCTTACTACTCTTTCTTAGATGAAAATGAAACGCAGCAAGAGCCTATTTATGATAATCATGTTACATCCTCTGAGTTTGACAAAAATTTGCAGCAAACTTGTCAGTCCTTTGATCATCAGGAGTATGAGAATCATTGCAAACAATAAGAGGAAATAATGGAAGATAGTTTCTATAACCCTCATGTTAAGGAAAGTGTTGATTTTTCACGTCTTTCCTTATATCAGCCTGCATCAAATAATAATCACACTAAGGAAAAAGTGGGTGAAAATTTTTCTTTATCCTTGTCTTCTAATCTGAAATCATTTGAGTGTAAGTCATAAGATAAGATTTAGTTTGTGGATGAAGTTGCAGAGAACATTGAAAATGACATTCAAGTTTCAAAAGATAAAATTCAATCTCATAGTATTCATGATCAAGATCAGTCTTTTCAAATGATTTTTATGCCAAAAAACAAAGAGAGGGTGCTGCCACCTTTCTCCTTTGAGTTTGAGGAAGAATACATTGTTTTTGAAAATCAGTTTGAAAGCACACAACTGAAGTCTTATGTGGTTTATCAAAGCATGGATGAGTTTTCCAAAGTTGCAGAATGTCATGAGGAGTATCAAACATATCATGTCTTCTTTGATCCTATAGTTGAATACATGGAAGAGTTCTACAGTCCAGATTTCCAGTTATACTTTCATTTTGAAGATCAATTACATCTCATGTTGCCTTGGTCATTTTAATATCATGTTTACTTTTGGTTTAAGCATAGTTAAGAGATTCAAGTGTCAGATCAGATCAATAACTGGCTTCATTGGAAGTTTCATGTTCCTTGAGTTACAATGGAGATTGCAGCTAATAGGGTAGGTAGGAGTGTGTGAATAAGCTCAAAGTTGATTGAGAATCTTTTCAGTAGGTACATATTTAGCTCTTCTGCAGTGACCATCAAGCTTGAGCCCGAGGTGAAGGTCGTTAGAGCTTGAGGAGAAAGCTTTGAAATTTCAAAGTTTTTTTTTATTTCCAAGAAGATGGATAGCATTGGAACTAATGATTCTTAGTGTACCACAGGGGCACACTATCCCAAGTGGAGCCACTGTTATCACCCAATTTTTTTTTTTAAACATTGTATGTCTACATTGTTTTTGGTCATAGTTTCAAGTAGGTCTAAAGTCACTTTTGTCTTGATAAAGGGTAGGTCATAGTTTATTCAGTTTCAAAGGTCATTTTACAAGTTCAAATAAACTTCTTTAGATTCATTCCATGATAAAAAGGTCATATCATTCATCTAGAGCTCATGTCATTAGTTTCCAGTTTGAAATTATGTGATTAGACACAAATCCGCAGTTTCGTAGCACGGTCAGTTCAAAAAATGGGTTTTGCGCTACGAAAGCACTGCTACTTTCGTGGCGCAAAGTGCGAAAAATACACTATGTGGGCTACAAAAGCGCGGATTCTTAGATGTCATGTCAAGAAATCCAGGATTTTTCAAAAATACGTTAAGAAATGATAAGGTAACATTATGGTGAGTTAGTGAGAGGTCATATCCAAAGTACTTACCCATTTCATATACATCATCATCATGATAGGGGTTTCATTCAATTGTAAAAAGGGATTTCAAATTCGAAAAAGTTGTCTAGTTCAGTTATTTTGGTTTTTTGCCCCCACTCAACTGTTAAAGCTCTAAACATTAGAGTTAAGCCTGTGGTTGTTCTATACCAAGGTTATCATCATACTCAATCAAGCGAGGTTGTTCATACAGATTCAAGCAAGGTTGTTCCATTTTCTCAAGAGAGGAAGTTCTGCAGGTTCCGAAAAAAATCATAGTTGAAGAGAAAAAGAATCACAGAGGAGGACATTGTTTGAGATTTGAACCTGAAAGTATGAGGATTTTAGCTAAAGATTCAACATTAATGGATGCTTTCAGGAAAACAGGTTGTTTAAAGTTCTGTGAAAAGTTACAAGGTGGGCATATTCAGGTGTCCAAAGAATTTGCACTTCATTTCAGTGGAACAAGCATAAAGGTTGGAATGTTAAACATAGCAGTCACACCTAAGATCATAGCTATGGTAACAAAAATACCAAGAGGTCATGAATCTTGGTTTAAGGGTTTCAGGTTTGACATGGAAGCATGCAAGATATTTATGAAAACAGAATATGCAAACATGGACCTGAACAATGCAATTCCTAGAAATTGTATCAAAGATAACTATGCCAAAATGTTGTTCAATATCCAAAGATACTTCACATGCGAAGGAAGGTACCACGAAGTCTACACTTATCACTTCAAATTGTTGTTACATTTCACAGGTATGATATCACTGGATTTACCATTTTTCTTATATAGAAGTCTTTCCAAAATGGCTGACAAAGTTCAGATGAAATCTGATGGCAGTGAAACATCCCTATTTCACCATGGGTTGATTAAATTTTTATTTTTGAATGAGCTTCAGAAAATAAATAGGGACTGGTCCTCCTTTTTTTTTATGAGCGGTTTTGATATGGAAGCTCTAACCCCAGCTAAAAATACTAAGACAAATGGAAATCTTTCACCACCAGCAGAATCAAGTCAACCAGTGGCTTAAAAACAAAGAGGTTTGTGAAATTCAAACCAAGAAAAAAAGTGAAGAACCAGGTAGAGAAGACACTAAAAACTCCCTCACCTGCAAAACAAAGGTTACATGGTAGCAAAGAAACTAAAAAAAAACAAGCAGCAGATAAGCAAGAAGTTTAGAGAATAACAAGAAGCCAAGCTATAGCAACAAAGGGAAAATCAAAAGTTTCAGGGTCAAGTGATAGCCTAAGGTTGAAAGGAAACTTGGATGATATATTGCATGCAATAGACATAGAAGAATCACCCATAGTACAAGCTGATTTCATAGGAATAAATGAAAACAAACAAAAAAAGATAAAATCAGCAAAGAAGCTGGAGTTTAAAGGGGAAAATGCAGCATTTGCTTTCCAAGCCAGGAAGCCTATGACTAGACATTCAAAAAGGCTCAAGGAAATTAACACAAAATTTGAAGAAACCTATGAAACATCTAAAGTTCCTGAAGAGGTAATTCATCTCTCCTCGCCAGTAGCATTGCAAGCAGAAAACAGAGCAGTCACAGCACAAGAAGAAATGACAAAGCATCAAAACCTGGAGGAGAAGTTGATATCAGCAAACCATGAGATTTCTAGGTTGAAAAAAGGAACCAAAAAACATATCATTGAGAAAGAAAAATTCAAAATAATGAAATTTGTTTGGGAAGGTCAAATAGCCTCTAGATCAGAAATCCCAAGCAGTGAAGAACAATTCTTCACATGGACAGTCCCTGCTATTAAGGAAGCAAATTTTATGAGAGTGATCAACACTCATTTAAGAACTAGCAACAGAAAGTGAAAGAGCCAGGTGGAAGATCTGTAGATATAGTTGAAAGAGTGTCAAGAAGAATTGAAAAAGCAGTGAAACAGAGTAACAAATATATAAGACAAACCCAGATGAAAAATGAAGGTTAAATTTGATGAAGAATATATTTTCAAGGTTATTTTGCTATAGGCTTTGAAACAATATGATTGTCCTTAAGTTTGAGTATCCCCTTTTCACAAATTTTGAAAATAAAAATAAAAATAAAAATTTCAACAAAACTGCTTACGCAGCAGTTTCATAGCGCAGATAGTGCAAATTTGATGAAATGTGCTACGAAACTGCTGAAGCAGTCATTTCATCATTTTCTTCATCATTTTCATAGCAAATTTTGAAGGAATTTTTGTGAGTTTGGTTTTGAAGCTTCTTTTGGGAATGTGTCAAATGAAGATAAATACTATCATGAAATAAAAAGATTGAAAATTGTTGAAGAAAGGAACTAAAACCCTGTGCTACGAAAAGCGCTACGAAACTGTGCTACTTTCATAGTGCATGTCTGTTTTTAGTTTTTTACACAAATTCAAAACTAAAGTTTTGAACAGATGGCACAGGAAGATGATATATGCACATGTTCTAATTTTAGACAACAGATGGCATCCAAATTATGGTGTATAAAGGGTCATAATGTATCAGATAGTCAAAGTGTATCAAAAGCCTAAAAGGAAGGAGACAGTTTCCTAGAACATAGGATAACAACATCATCGACAATATGTTCACATCAAGATTAGGAATCATCATCCAAATTTGACTTCATGGAAAAGAAAGTGGGATAAGATGTAATGAATACTAGATAAGGTTGTTAGGAAGGAAATTAAAGAGTTTTAGTACCATTTGGAATAGGACTGCTCATTAGGGTTCTAGCTATCAATTTGTAATAAATATCATGTTTCATGATTAGGAAAGGCATAAAACACTATGAATTCAATGCATTTAGTGGAGGATAAGAGAATCCTATATTGTAAATGATCTATAAAGAGTATGAGGTCGAAATACACAGGGTTGGACATTTTGTTAGCAAAAGATTGTTGTAATTGACTGTTTACATCTTAATACAGAGTTTCTACTTAGACAACTCAAGATTCATGAGGAGTTCTTGTATGTTCTTGTTTTGATGGCATCTTCTAAATATTCCATTGCAGTGGTGTTTACTTATGATACTCAGAATTCATCAATGATGCTCTAACTTCCTTCATAGATAAACTGACTGTGTGTTTCACTGTTCTAAAAAAAAAAAATTAAAAAAATTGTGTGATAACAGAATGTATGTGCTAATAAGTGTTTGATGCAACTAGCATGAGAGGCTAGTGGGCCTTCTTCATGATTCTCTGGTGAAACTATGAGAAAAATAACAAATATCCATTCATGACCTATAAATACTATGTTTACCATATGTTTGTCTAAATTTTTATCGTGTGTTTGGCATGTTTGGGAAAGATCTAAGCATAAGTATAGGTTATGCATACTTTTAATCATCTTATAATTGATTATGGAAAGTTTTGGGAAGTTCTAGCGAGTGTCCTATGGGCTAGCCCTGGAATTTAGGAACTGAATTCACGATCGTAGGCACAGAACTGGGTATTTTCAGTTATAGCCACACAGAGGATTGCTTGTGCGTGCAGATGGAGCCTTCTAGCTAAATGGAAGGATTGGCATGCGTGTGGATAGGCTGTAAGGTCAGGAAAAAATAAATCTCCAACTTAGGGAAGAATCACAAGTGGGTGTTGTCTGACATTTGGGTGATCAGGTGTCCCTGGGAGGTTGCAATAAAGTTTAAATATAGAAAGCCCCGTTAGAACTTTGTAATTTCTGAGGCTCAGGAATACAACTACAAAGTTAACCAAAAACCAATTTTAAAGTTGGGATCTAGACCTTCCAACTTCAAAGAGGGCACTCTTTTTATGATTTAATTTATTCTTTTAGGATTTTAGGCTAGATATTAGAGTTCGAGTTGGGTTTTTTCAAAATTTTGATTGAAGAATGTAGGAAAATTCCATTGGGCATGCAATCATTAGAATTCTCAGTAATCAATCACAAGTTTACAGAGTAGTTGTAACAGGGCAGGTTGGGCAAACTCCATCTTAAAATATTTATGGTGTGGGTGAGATGAAAAAGGTAGAAGATCAATTAAATATAGAGCATATTGAAATGAATTTTATATTTAATCTCATAAGGAAAACATTAAGGTTGTTTTAAACAATACATAGAATAGTACATTTAAGTAAATTCAACTCTTAATCTTCTTGTAACAATCGGGAAGGGAAATTCATATGGAAACTGAGAAAGGAGAACAATTCAATATGTGAAAGCACATCACCATTTATTTGACACAAGAATCCTGGAAAAAAATTGTCTCTATATTTCTGAAAATTGATTACTTTGAGTACAATCCACTACTTACATCAAGGTAGAGCTCTTTTCTTCATACATAATCCAACCCTTGATTTATTTTATTACAAAATATTTATAGACTTTCTATTGAACTGACTTTGGATTCCAAAAAGGAATTGAATACAAAATAATATCTAACAAAGATGTAGATATTTTTGGAATAAAACTAAAAAATAGAAATTCTAGACAAAATCGGCTTTTCTGTTAAATCTTTGGAGGAAATCGATTGCCCACTGTGGCTACTTTACAGCGCCCTTTGTTTGTATGTTTTCCAAAATTTGGGATTTTATGTTTACTTTCACTCAATTAATTCCAGTAACTTATCCCACCATTCTACACTCGGGAGAGAAAAGAAATCACCATGCTTCTAAATATTTCATCTACTTTTGTGTAAGTCTGGAAAGTTAGCTTTCTCAAAAACAAATGATAAATCTCATGCTGAATATAAAAGTCTAATTTTAGGCCCTCCAAGAAAGCTTCTCCACTGATAGCTCCTTTTGCCTTCGCAAATTTATAGGAATCTTCAGCAATGTTGCATAGTTTCTCTTGATAATTTTCTAGTGGAATCAATTTTCCAGTAGAATTCCTAAGAGTTGGAAGTCCTTTCTCCTGTAACAAAGAAAACTCCCTGTTAAATCTTCTAACCTATAGCTCCAATTCTTAGCACTTATTCTCCAACTGCACCATTAGATTTTTCTTTGTCATCACTCTCTTGACTTCCATTACTGTTTCTATTATATCATGTATGTTGAGCTCTTCAAGCTCATCTTTGGTCTTGGAATTTAATATTTTTATGATCTTATGAGCTTTGGTTGGCCTATGTTCAATATCAATTTTGGTTTTCTTAACTGATGTTTTAACTCTCTGTACCAGTTCTTCCTGCTCAAATATTATTTGAATGGAAGGCCACAAATCTATGACATTTGCATTGATATTGTCCCAAATGTTACGTTTGGGCTCTTCCAACATTTTAATTATGAGGAGTGATCTTCATACTTCTGAATCTGTTGGATTAATTTGAAATTATTATGTACTTTTTCCAAGTATGCATTGTCTACTTTTATTTTTCTTTATTCCATCTTGGTAAGTGCTTCTGTCAGTTTCTCCCTCTCCTTATTTTTCAATGATAATTTCCCTAATGTTTGAGCTAGCTTTTCTGAGGAATCTGAAGTTGATTTTGGTGTTGAAATGGATACTGTTAATGTACCTATTGTTGATGTTGGTGTTGAAATGGATACTTCTAATGTACGTATTGTTGATGTTCCTACTACTTCACATTTCTCTTTTTCTGTTAGTAATGTTTCCATGTCTTGTTCGATTTCTAGATTTGTGCATTCTATTCCACTACTATTGCGAACAATTTTTCTTTCTTCATCTCTAAAATGATAACCTCCTTAGCTTGAGGGTGTTCTGTAGTTGGGAGCTTAAGTTTTTTCCTGAGGGCTTCAATGTCTACATTCTTTTTCTTGATTATCTACTCAATTGCCTTGACATCACTATGGCTATATCCTAGTTTTATAACTAAATATTCCAAGGTATTAATCCCGGTGTCCTTGGCCAGTGAAGGCATTCTTTCAATTTTCAACTGTGAATGCATATTATTTAAAGATATCTGCAATTTAGAAGCATTCATGGTTGAGTTGGTTAATGTCGAATAAATCATCTCACCTGCTTTATTATGAAAATCGATCTGATCGATTACATGAACTTTCTTAGTATCAACTTAAAATATGGAGGCCTTATAATCTTTAGTAGTGTTGGGGCTGGCACTGTCGACTCTAAAAAGGCCATTTGAAACTGCCCTTTTCCTGAGTCAAATTCAAAAAGAAATCTATGTTGAGTGGTGGTAGTTTGCTTCCACAATTTTGAGTATGTTAAAGCTTTTATAGCTTCATTCTTCAATTTTATCTCCATATACCTTGCAAAAATAATTTTTTATTCTGTGGGTACCTGAGATGAAGGTACAAGTGACTGTGTTATGTCTTCGACATTAGTGAAGGGAGTCATTGAAGCTGTTAAGACCACTGTTTCTTGATCTTGAGTTTCTTTTCCCTTTGATGATTCTTGTGTAGCATTGGTTTGTGTATCATCTTTCATGTCGATGATGATTTTATCCTTAGGGTTTATCTTCTTTCTTCTTTTGAACACTCAGAAATCTTGTGACTCTGAACACTCATAAATCTTGTGACTCTGAATCAGTGGGGGACATGCTTTCCCTTATCCTCTTGGTATATTTATCTTTTGGAAATAGTCTGTAGAAAATTCTAGCTAACAAGTTGCTCTTCAGCTTCTTGTAGGGTGTTTTTAGTCCACTCCTCCTAGTTAGTGTATTTCTCTATCTTTGGTCTAGGTTTATGTGGATATGGAGTTATTTTATGTTCAATCCTTAGCTTTGAAATTATCGCTAAAGGATCATAAGACCATATGAAACTTGGTTTGAACTTCATCTACTTTAAAATTACCTCCACTTCTTTTGTTGTTGCTCTCGTATTCACAATATAAGGACCTACATGTGCCTTTAGTTTGAATTGTGCCTTCTTCTTATTTGACACAAAATTTAATTCATCCATGTTCAAAATTTGTATATCATATTCTAAGGAAAATATTCTTACTGGAATAAACACGGGTAATCTTTATGGAGGAAGCTCACACCCATAAATTATGATTTCTATATATTTCTGGTATAAATACCAGTCTCCAATCTTTGACTGCTCTGAGAGGTGTAAAACCTTCTTAATTTCTGGTGATATTCTCGGTATGCATCAATACTTAGTAAACATAGGGAAGTAGGAAGAAACTTATCCACGAAATCAATATATGTATACTCCTCTGAGTTTCTTCTTACTAGAGAAGTCCAATGAATAACTGATAATGGGGCACCCTTCTCATCCATCTTGATATTGGAAATGGTATTTGAAAACAATATATATTAGAACTTAATAAATTATTATTATTATTATTACTACTTTTCTTTCCCAAATGAATCCAACAACCCATTTGACATGTAACTACTAGTACATGGTTGACCTATCTTCCTCTCCCTAAACCAGAAGCAAAGAGATTGAAATTGGATTTACCTTGAATCTCTCAGTTTTTAAAAAATTCACATTACTTCAATCACCAATTAAGCTACCCCTAGACAAAACTTAATAAAAATTGAGCTGCCCCTAGATAAACTAAAAATTTAATCTGTCTGCCTGGTTAAATAACATTATATAAACCAAAACTGATTGGTATTTGAACACACCTTCAACTTTGAATCTCAGAAATTTTTCATGCATGGTATTTGATAAAAATTGATTGTAATTAAACATAGTTAAAGGATTTTGACCAATTGCAAACACTGATAGAAATACAAAAACTAATTCAACAACCCACTGATCTATATAATAACCTAAAAACTGAGTAACCATAGAAATCACTTGTCTTGAAATTTCTAGGAAAATAGAAACAGAGTGTGGTGGACTTATTTTGGGAAACACGGAATTTTCAAGTAAAAAGTATGCAAAAATGTTACCTCATTGGGGGAAGGTAAGATTTTTATAAATTTCCATTAATGCATCAATGGAAAAAGGATGCAGAAAGGCTTGAGGTTTTATCTATAAGGATTTGAAAATCCTCTCTGAATAAATAGAAAAGAGGACCTCATTGTTAATGGAAATTACTACTTTTTGGTTGGGGAGGTATCTAAGATGACACCAGGAAGAGAATTCAAGGAAAAAATGGGTTTGAGGAAATGTAAACTGAGAAAGAAAAGAATCCCAGATACCTAGATCATCGCTTTGATCTAAGTGCTTTTTTTTCCCAATTGTGAAGCTCATATAGGTCAAATTTGGATTGGGTTTCAGCTATTTTGTATTGGGTATCAATCAGAGGAGTTTTATCTAAATCAGGGACAGGGGGTGCCATGGGATCTTCTTCGGCAATTTTTCCCTTTCCCTTCTTTGACGACATTTTGGATTAGAGAGGGAAAAATGAAAGAATAGATAATTAAGCCTAGGAAATTAATGAACCACGATTTGCAGAGGAAATTTTGAAAAATAGGACTTCTAGACGACTTTTTTAGCTGAAGTTGCAAAGGAAAATAACTCGCAAATTCATGCTATTAACTTCACGATGGCTCACTCTTGACCTGCAAAAGTCAAAAAATGTCAAAAGGGAAAAATCAACAAGTGTCTGAGAGATTTTATAGCTAGTGGGATAAGCATTATAATGAAATTGTTATCGTTTTGGGAGCGGGGCATTTATTTGTAACAGATCAGTTGGTGGGAGGAGTTTAATGTATAACGTCCATTTGGAAATTGCTAAGTGATTTGAAAGGTAACGGTCAAACGACGTGGATGACGGGAGGTGATGTGGATAACAAAAGGGATGAAAGATAGCGGTGCATGACTGGCAAAATAAAGGATGAGTGGATATGAGGGAAAAGCACGGGAGTGAGCCGGTGGATATGTTGGGTATGTGTTATATTCTTTCCACGAATATTCACATGCACAGGGGGGGCGATAGCCCCTCCCTGTTTGTTGTGTTGGGTGTAGAAGGGGGGTAGCAGGTCCCCCTCTCCAGGGGTTAGCAGGGGGCGAGTAGCCCCCTGCATGGGGTCCGGGCAGCGCCCTAGGAAAAAAAAAATGGACCCTATTTTAGGTGGGTGGACCCACCTATGGTTTTGTGCATGGGTTTTCACATGGTTTTGGGGCATGATGGTTTTATGCCCCTGGTATTTTGTAGATCCAATCAAGGAAAATACGGTTATGTTCTAATCCACGATTAATGGGTTGGGGTTTATGAATGCTTCGACATGTATATATATATGTGTGTGTGTGTGTGTGTGTGTGTGTGTGTGTTTGTGTGTGTGTTGTAACATTAAAAGTAATATAACGAAAAATCAAGTTGGTAGTCCCGATTTGGGATCCAGGGGAAAAATCTCTGTGTATATATGTTTTATGTTTTATGCTCTCATTATTGTTTATTTTATGTTTTTAAGAATTCGTTTGCAGATAATTTATGTACAAGGTTAAAACCTACAGGAGAGAGTAGGGGGATGGCAGTTTTACAAGGGGGGTAAGGGTGGTGTTGGCCACCTGTAAATTTTGGTCTATCAAAAGGTGGCCAAAACATGTTTTCAGCCTTCAAGAAACACTTTCCTGGCCAAACTGTTATCTCTTGAAGCCTGTAGACGACCTCATGCTCATGTCTCAAGGTTTTCACTGTTATTTCTCAGAAGCTCAAAATTCTGCTAAAAATTCCATGAGAAGACTACTGCAATATCCTCCTCCTTTTCCCCTTTTTCCTCTCAGAGACTAACCTTCATATTTTCATCATTTTCCTTTGTTCTCCATTTTTCCTCACCCTCTGTTCATATAAAATTGTCTTTGCAGAGTTCCAAAATTCTTTCGAACTCTGTCGAAACCCTCAGAAACCTTTGAAATTCACTGAAAATCTGTGTAAAAAACTCATTTCTCTATTAAAGGTTTAAGCCCCTTGGCCTGAGTTTCCAAACCACTTCCCCAATACGCCCTCATCATAAAAACCAAGCACCAAACCCATGAAGCGCTAATCGCATCGAAAAGATTCAAAATGTGCATGTTTGAGAGCCAGTTTAAATGACGATTGCGATCAGCCCCTTTGCTATAAACCGAAGATCGTATTATCATTTCATCTACCCCATAAGCCCACAATCGGGCGCTAAACTATTGAAAAATCCCTTTCTGATCAATATTTTTCTTTGTAAAACTTGAAAACCCATTTTTCCAAAGATTGTTTTAAAAATGCCAAAATCACGTGTTTAAATAAAATGGGTTGATCAAAAAGACCGATCGCGCAATCGCGATCGAAGAATTCACAATGGGTTGATTGAAAGACCGGGCCCGAATGTTCCGATTACGATTTTCCCTAGTTATATAAAGCCCGGGCCCATGGTACTCCATACACCCAGTGGCCCCGCAATCGGGCGCCAGCCTATCATATATATATTCCGCCCATTTCACTCAAAACCTTGGTTTTTATTGAAATTTATGGGTTTCTTACGAAGTATAAGGGTCCCGTCGGTGCAAGAAAACAAAGGATCTAGACCATCGATCTAGATCCAATCGAACGGTTATCGCCCAATCGAAATGTTTCAATCGCAGGTTTCAAATCGCATACTTTATACCTGTTCCCCTGATCGGCCCACCCCTCCGATTTACTCCCCGCCGTCGATCTGATCTGCAGATCGAACGGTTATCGCACAATCGAAATGTTCCAATCGAAATGTTCTAATCGAAATGTTTCAATCGCAATGTTTCAATCGCATGCTTTGTTGCTGCCCTCCCGATTGCTGATCCTCCGATTAAATCTGGGCCGTCCACGTGTCCAGATCGGACGGTCCCAGATCACCCCTATCGTTGCTCATCGCGTGATCGACGGTTCTGTTTTATTCTTCCTCCCGCGTCATTTAAAATTCCTCTCAGTTAATCTCCACCGTTGGATGATGCCATCCGACGGTTCTGCTCTCTTCCTATGCCTCTGAAGCAGTAAAACCAAATACGCAGGATTTTGTGACAAATTGTTTGTATTTTGCAGGTTTTGATTCAAATTTTTATCAATTTTTCATAAGCATTGATAGCACATAAAGGACTACGCGGCCCCTGCACATCAACAAGACATTGTTTTAATTCAAAAACGGTTAAAGAGTATCAGCGTCGAAGACAAAACATATCAGAACCGGAGATTGAAGACCCAAACACAGATCTCAAGCAAAGTAAAGTATGTAGGGGAAGGAGCGAAGACATCTGTCGAGCTGAGAAATCTTCCACCGCCATAAGAAGAGGCTAATTGAACCCTCTACGGCTCAAAAAGACACCTGCAGTCTCGTTGAGATCAAAGACCGCCGAACAATTAATACTAATTGAGCTATCTTATCTCTAATTTTTGGCAAAACCATTCGAGAAGATTAAAGAACAGTTCAGAAGCAGATATTTAGATCATTTCGTCTCGGGAAGTAGAAATAAAGTCACTTCAGCATGACACTGAGCTTCAAAGGACGGAAAAAAGCTCCCACTGAGCTTAATTGTAAGTGTACCTCAATTAATGCTGATGAACACCTGTAGATTTCTTGATCGAGGCCCTCAAAAGTACTGAAGAGTCATCTTCTGTATTAATTGATCCAAACAGATCTTTTCATAGTTTACCACCACCCCATTCTTCTATAAATACCTCTGTAGAAGATGATCAAAAGGTTGGTCTCGGGACATCTGAACACATGTAATATTCATTCTGAAGCCACTGATGCCCTGTTCTGTAATTGAAAGATACATAAGCTGATATGAGAAGTTCAAAGCTGTAGAGACCCACCGGGCTTGCTGATTGTAACTGGTTTGAACATCAATACAAGCTGCTGATTGATGGAATTCTGAAACTATGTCAATGGTGATGTGTTCCTTACTGTCAATTGTAGTTTTACTTAATGTTTTCACTCTGTTCACTTTCTCTGATAAAGAGCAGCAAACATAGAGTTAGGATATACTCTCCACGGTACCCTACTCTTACTGAAAGCTTTATCTTCTATGTTTTCTTCATTTGAATGTCCTCTTTGAAGAGTTTATTAATGCGGGTTAGTTTAAAAGTACTTCCCTGATCTAGATAGCTCTTTGAGATGAATGTTTTCTATGTTATCCTTGGAGTTTATCAATGCAGCGTAGTTTAAAAGTACTTAGCTGATCTAGATTTCTCTTTGTGATTATCATCTGTGTTCCCTTATCGAATATGCTGAAGCAGGCCGGTTTAAAAGCACTTACCTGATCTTAGGCTGTTTGAACTGTTTTTTAAATGTTTCTGATGGAAAGTACTTCAATGCAGGTTAGTTTTAAAGTACTTACCTGATCAACAGAAATACTTTTATGTTTCTCCTTAAGTACATGTTGAAAGCAAGCTAGTTTAAAAGTACTTACTTGATCTTATACTGTGCTTTGTTTTTTTCATTTGTTTAAGTCTTTCACTGCCTATTTGTTTCACCCCATTAATCACCTTAAGAGATCCTTTGATGTAAATGTCTTGCTCCATGGATCCTTCTTGAATTTTCTATCCAATTAAATCCTCCTATGATTCCATAGCCCAATGGGTTAAAGCTGTCTTTGTCTATTGCTATCAGCTTAAACATTCCTTCATTTGCAGGCTCTTCACCCTTTATTTTGAACTGCTTTCACCTTCACCATGTCTTCGCCCAACGAAAAACAAACAAAACAAACCCATGCTCTTCATAACTAGCCTAATATCACAATTCCAGTCTTTAAGGATCACATCTTTGAACTCATTTATAGAGAGATCCCTCTCTGGATTCCGGAGGGCTAGATCCTTGAATCCCAAAGCGGTTTGATGTTACCTCTGCATTTGGACTTTGCCAATCTTGCTAATTACAAAGTGATAACATAATGGCGACTCCACTGGGGAACTCCTGAGTATTTCTTCGATTAGAAGACAATCATAAGATACCAGATATCCCTTGCTAACTGAAAATTAACTCAGAAAAACCCAAAAATATTTCAGATTGGTATTTAATAAACATGGTAGTGGACCATAACACCTCTTACCTCTGAAAAGGAGCTAAAAACTTCCACTTGGCGACTCCACAATCCTAAAAAGACCTTAAGACTCCACTGGGAAGAACCCTCATTACTATACTATCCTTCAAACCCAGTCAGAGGACTGTAGGATTGAAATTCGTGTAAAACAGATTAGTTAACCTCTCAAAGATTGTCATACCTGGTTGAACTTTTCTTGTTATTTGGGTCTAAAAAATTACAGCATAGTGGCTCCTAGAAAGATTCACACTAGAGCCCATCCTGACCCGGATCCACCTGAAATAGTTGATGACCCAGAAAGCATCCTTTGGAAGTCCCCTAGGATTAAATTATCAACTGTTTTCAGATCACCCTTGAGAGCTAATTCTGTCTCAGAAAATCTTTCAGCTCTACAACAATCACAAGAAGACTTAGTAAATCCTTTTAGAACTAGGTCTCTTGGTGATTTAGATCAGTCAGATTCTGAGTCTTTGCCTTCTTCTCCTGAGACAAGTACACATCTTGGTAGTAGAGAGACTACACCACCTAATTTACATTTCCTCCACAATCTAGGTGTCTCTCATCCAAGATCCGCTCAACAATCTATCCCTGGTCCATCCATTTCTGCTCACCCTGTATCCACTGTTCCAACCACTCCCCTCCAACCCACTTTCACTCTTGTTAATCCACCACCACCTCCTGCCATGGCTGCATGGTATGCCCCCTTAGTTCTTCCTGTACCTTTAGTCAATCTGCCACAGGACTATCTGTCCAAAATTCCATTGTATGATGATAGTGGTGCCACTACTGCATCACAACATGTGGATAAGATGAATGACTGCTTTGACAGAAATGAGATTGATGATGATTCTGTCAAAATGAGATTATTTGCTCAAAGTTTGGGAGGAGAAGTAAGAAAATGGTTCAAAGGCTTAGCCCCTCATAGTATTAATGACCTTCAAGGTTTCCATCAATCTTCCTTAAACAAATGGGAAGTGAGGAAGAATCCTCTCCAAATCTTGGCTGACTACAACAATCTCCACAGGAACCCAGGGGAAAGTGTACAGGCTTATTGTACTAGATTTAACAGTATCTATAATGCACTTCCCCCAGAACTAAAACCTCCGCAAGGCTCAGCTTTGAACAAATTTCCTGAAGGTTTTGACTCCGACATGACCTATTCGCTAAGAGAGAGAGAATTTGCAACTCTTGAAGATATGCAAAGGGGTGCTCTTTCTGTCGAAGTCAATCTAATAGAGAAGAGAGCAAGAATGAAAGCTGAAAAGAGAGTATCTTTTAGAGAGGAATCCACACCTTCCACTTCAAACTCAAAGATGGAAAGAATGATGGAAGAGATGATGAAAGAGACGAGCATAATTAAGAGAACACAAGCAAGCCTAAACCAAACTGCTTCTCAGAATAGAAACCAGAACCAGAATCAAAATTTAAGAAGAAACCAACTTCCAAATAGACCTAGAGAAGATGATCAGCAGATCATTCCTCCCTTTCATCAAAACTATATAAGTGAGGCAGAGGAAACAGGTGAGATAGCAGAGGAAAATGATATCAACATGCTAGGGGTAGATAACGATGGCTTTGAGATTCATTATGAAAAGAAACGAGGTCTATACACACCTTATGATGACAACGGGGATGATGATCGACATTGTTATCAAGATATGGAAAATGTCATCATAGAGCCTCACAGAGAATATGACCTTAGAAGCAAAGCCAGTCAAAAAAATCCCAACACTAAAACCTCTGATAAATCTTCACAAAATAGCACCACAACCAAATGTAAAAATGTCAATCAAAAGGATAAAACAGTGGCTGTTGATTCTAGTAAAGGTAAAGAGAAAGGCAATCCAAATTTTGAAAAACAGGATGCAGATCTTAGCAGTACTAACACCTCAGCTAGTACTCCTGTCAAAACCATGTTATCAAATGTAAATAGAACAAATCAGCAAGGTGATGTTGCTGAAAGACTAGCAGCTAGTAAGGCTGAGGCAAGTTCTTCAAAAAACCAAATTCCTTTCAGCCTAGAACAAGAACTTTCAAAGATTAAAATCTCTGTTCCCATTATTGAGTTAGCTTCCCATAATGTGTACAGGACCCAAATTCTGAAGGCTTTAAACATAGAAGACCAGAATGACACAATAAATTATAATGATGACCAGCCAGAGCTCATTTTTGGTCCTAAAGTTGAAGGGAAATTTCAAGAAGGAATAGTACCTCCATTCTACGTCAGTCTGAATGTTCATGACAAAATTCTACACAATGCTATGCATGATTCCGGTGCCTCACATAATCTTATGCCAAAGGTGATAATGGAAAGGCTAGGGCTAGAAATAACCAGACCTTACAAGGATTTATATTCCTTTGATTCAAGCAGGGTCAAATGTCTTGGCCTAATTAAGGACCTCTGTGTGAACTTGACTCAAATCCCATCCAAGTGCCTAGTTATGGATGTAGTGGTGGCCGATGTCCCTCCTAAGTATGGCATGTTGTTGTCTAGATCGTGGGGTGCCAAGCTGCAAGGTACAATGCAGATGGACGGGACATATGCCATTATTCCTGTTTTTAACCAGCCTAGAAGACTATACAGAGAGGCACACATGAAATTCATGGTCAGTAGCCCAGAAAAACCTGAAAACTGTCCCATCTACTCTATCCATACTGACCTGAACTCTTTTATCCTTTACCATGATGAACCTTCAAATAATTCAGAACCAGAAGACAGTAACGCAGATAACCTGTTAGAGGCCCCAAATCTAGAAATGAATGCAGTTCTAGACATGGATGAAAACGAAAGGGAAACTTTTGAACAATGCATTGAAATGACAAACCAAAATGAATATGGCCAAGATGGCCAACAACGAACGCCCCATCGAGTTCATCTCCATGAAAGTCCTGAGGAACGAGGCCCAGTACAACAACGTGTTGACCTTAAAACAGAATATGACGCTGAAACAATTGGCGAGCAAGTCACTACAACAAGATTAATCGCCGATGAAGCTCAAGAAACACCAAACTCACAAGTATCAAAACAGTTTGATGCATTTGAAGATATTAACGAAACAAATGAAAGTCTCGACCCACAAGTCATGTGCCCATGGCTCTCGAAACTTGAAACTCAGGAAAACAACCTTCAATATGGCGAGGAACTTGAAAATGAGACACAAATTCGACTAAGTGTTGACGTATCACCACAATCAGATAGCATGATAATTAGCGAGATTACCAACCAAGGCGAAACCAAAAATAATCCTCTATGGACCATGTTCTTTGATGGGTCATGTACTAAGAATAGTGCTGGCGCCGGTGTTTGGTTAACAAACACCGAAAACGGCCATACAGAAAGTGTTTCGTGCAAATTGAATTTTCGATGTTCTAATAACATTGCCGAGTATGAAGCTCTCATTTTGGGCTTACATCTGTTAGAAAAGCTAGGAGCCAAAAGAATCCACGTATATGGCGATTCGGAATTAATCATTAGGCAAGTTAATGGGGAATACACTGCTAATCATCCCAGACTTAGAGCCTACCGAAATGACGTCCTGGATCTGTTAAACATTTTTGAGGATCCAAAATTGATTTTTGTCCCAAGAAAACAGAATATTGCCGCTCACAATTTAGCTTTTACAGCTAGAACGTGTTTAGCACCATATAAAAACGAGGACAGCACCGTTCGGGTAAAATTTAGGCCAGCCATACCCGATAATCAAAAATATTGGCAGGTCTTTGAGAATGATAAACAGATAGAGGATTTCCTGCTCGGTAAGAATGAGTTTGAATCATCCAATTCAGATTCTACATCTGATGAAAACTGTCTAAACGAAGAACCCGCTAAACAAGAACAACCATCTAGTCCTACAGATATCAACATGTTAACTCAAAAACTCGAAACTCATGCTGAAGAGTATGAAGACTTAGAAAACGAAGACATTGAGGTATTAACACCGAGAGACAAGAACATACCCAGGGGGCTAGCACCGTTAGAAGACCTGTTTGATTTTAATGACGTGGCTAAGAAACCTGCAGTAGAATATACAGAGTCTGACGTTGAAGAATGCAACATAGACACAAAGGATCAACCTAAAATGATTAAATTAGCTAGGTCCTTGCCACCAGACATGAAAAAGAAATACATTGACTTGTTTAAAGAGTTTTCCGATGTGTTTGCCTAGAGCTATGAAGATTTAAAAGCTTACGATACAGAAATCATCCAGCACAAGATCCCTTTGAGAGAAAAACAAAAACCCTTTAAGCAGAAACTGCGTCGAATCAACCCAATACAACTGCCTCTAGTCGAAAAGGAAATTAAGAAAATGTACGAGGCAGGAATCATTGTGCCTGTAAGGTTTTCAGATTGGGTTTCTAACCTTGTAGCTGTGAGAAAAAAGACAAGAGAAATCAGACTGTGCATTGATTTCAGAAACCTTAACAGAGCTTCCCTAAAAGACAATTACCCTTTACCCAAAATGGAGCACATCCTACAAAAGGTAATTGGTTCAAAGAGGATTTCTCGGTTAGATGGTTTCTCAGGATATAACCAACTTTTAGTACTCCCAGAAGATCAACTCAAGACAGCCTTTACCACTCCTTGGGGCACCTTCATGTATGTGAAAATGCCTTTTGGACTAATGAATGTTGGGGCCACTTTTCAAAGGGCCATGGACATTGCATTTTCAGAGGAAGTAGGACACTTCATTGTAATTTACCTTGATGATATAACAGTTTATTCCAAAACCGATGAAGAGCACCTCAAACATCTAAGAAAGGTCTTTGAGAAATGCAGGAGATTTGGGCTATCTTTAAATCCCAAAAAGACAGTGTTTGGCTTGCAAGAGGGTAAGCTCCTGGGCCACATTATATCAGAAAAGGGGATTAAAATAGATCCAAAAAGAGTTGAGGGAATACTACAGATTAGCCACCCTAGGAACATAAAAGAACTGCAGTCCTTTATTGGAAAGATTAATTTCTTAAGGAGGTTTATTCCCAACTTAGCAGAGCTCCTTAGAAACATGAATAATATGCTCAAAAAGGAAGTAGGAGTGAAATGGACTGTAGAGGCCAGAAAATCCTTTGAATTAGTAAAACATGCACTCACCCAAGCACCAGTCTTGATCAGCCCGGACTTTTCAAAATATTTTCTTATTTTTTTCTTTGCCTCAGAACATACAATAGCTGCAGTTCTGTTGCAGAAAAACTCAGAAGGACAGGAACAGCCTATTGCTTTTTTCAGTAAGGCTTTAAGGGATGCACCCTTGAAATATAACATAATGGAAAAACAAGCCTATGCTTTAGTAAAGGCCTTAAAGGATTTCAGGGTGTATATTCTTCATTCCCACACCATTGCCTATGTACCCAGCATTGTGGTAAAAGACATTTTGTCACAAGACCCTGATGGAAAGAGAGGCAAATGGATAGTTGTAATATTAGAATATGATTTGGAGATCAAACCCACCAAACTCATCAAAGTTCAGGGCTTGGCTCAATTAATGGTTGAATCTAATCTACAAGCCCTAGACATTAACATGATAGATGCCTTGGATGAGCAGGAAGAATTACCCCCTCCCACTATGGAAGAGCAGTTCCAAAACTCACCTTGGTACGCCAACATCTTGTATGTACTTACAAATCTTAATGCTCCTCCTGATTTATCAAAAAATAAGGCAAGGTTTTTAAAGTTGAAAGCTAAGAATTATTGCATTTTGAATGAATGTTTATACTGGAAAAATGCTAATGGTTTGTTGCTAAAATGTTTGCCTAAAGTTGATGCAGAGAAGATCAAGCATGAATTACATGTGTTGGAAATATGATGCAGAGTGTTGTCCTTGATGGCAACCCACTAAATGAAGATGAAGACATGTGACAGTTGACATGTGTTGTCCTTGATGGAAATACACCTGATGAAGTTATTCTTGACTTGATGGACTTGGTAAACAATGTAAATCTGATGTGATATGATGTTAGTTAGCAATATGATGCTAAGTGTTGTCGTTGAATGGCAACTCACTTGATGAAGAAGATGGCAACTTACTTAATGAAGTTGTGCTTGATAGAATATGTTCTTGATGAAGGAAATCTGATGTATCTACAGTGAGTACAGAAGGCAATGAAGAAAGGATTTCAGCATATGCTAGATTCTATGATGAAAAAGAGTATGTCTCTAGGTATACGCGGATTGGCCTAGGGGAAGTCGCGTATGCACGCGGAAAAGAACGTGCCAAGTCGCGTATGGGCTAAAGCGCTCAAAAAGTGCAAAACCAAGGGTAACCACCATGGTATTGACCCATGGTATTGGGTAATGATCCGCCTAATTGACCCCGTCCAGGTATTTTTGAGCTCATGGTATTGTTTTGGCCCATGGTATTGAAAAAGGATAAACCTATATAAGGAGATCAAATTCATTGTGCATAATATGAGTGTGGGTGCAAGATGTCTGAGCTTGAATGAATACTTCTCTATGAAGTATATCTGCATGGAAAGGGTAAAGGTTTGATGATAGATCTGAATCTATGATGCACTTATGAAGAAATGATGAAGCGAGATCTCTAGATCTGAAATGTACTTGTATTTGCTAGATCTGCTTATGGAGTGATTAGAGCTGTGATGAGGCGAACATCTGTCTGATGTAAAGGGTTGAATTTGAACTGAATATCTGATCTGATGAAGTATGCTGCTCTGTAATGATTGAAGTTCTATACGCTACTTCGCCGCGGAGGAAGCGCGTATATACGCGGCTTCAGCGAAGAGAAAGCGCGTATGCGCAATAAAATATACACTGAGGTATACGCTGGTTTGTGTGGACGAAAGCGCGTATATACGCGACATCGGTGAAGTAAAAGCGCGTATGCAAACTAGGGTTTCTTTGAAACGAGGGTATAAAATAGACGATACCGTTACATTGTGTTTTACTCTCGATCTGTGTTGATATATCATTGGTGATGTATGTTTGTGCTTAAAAGTTTGGAAAGGGTCCAGTCTGGAAATATGATGAAATGTGGCCTGCAAGTGGTGTTCTATTGAAGTTGTTGGATCCGGTGTGAAAATTGATGAAACGTGGTCCAAGGTGGTGCTGAAGGTTGTAGCCTTCAGTCAGGGGGTTGTAGCTCCCTTCCAGGTGAGGCTGGTAAACGAGATCGGGGGGTCGTAGCTCCCTTCCAGGAGAGGCTGGTAAACGAGTCAGGGGGTTGGAGCTCCCTTCCCGGAGAGGCTGGTAAACGAGCGCAGGTGGGTGCCTGCGTGCTGGTCAAGTCTGCGCCAGCACATATGTTGTAAGATGTTTTCTCTATAATAAAATATTGAAGGCTGAGCAACTGCAGCGGTGGTTTTCTCCCAATTTGGGTTTCCACCTAAAAATACTGGTGTTCATGTGTGATGCTTTGTGTGATGGTTTATTCTGTTCTTACTGCACATGTTTACTATTTATTGAACATCTGATGAATGAATGATGGAATAATATAAGTGAAGATTTAATGACAGATCTAAATCTCTGTGTATACGCTAGTTTCATAAAGGGGATCCGCGTATATACACTAGTTTACTGAAGGAAAGTAGCGTATGGGTTTTAAGGAATGAAAAATTAAAAATATTTGATTATGCAGTAAATACTGATTCACCCCCCCCCCCTCTCAGTATTTTTCCCAACAATTGGTATCAGAGCAGGTCCTTGTGCAGAAGCTTGATCGCTTAAAGGAGATCCGTCGTAATGGGAAGTCAAGAAGGAGTAATGTCTATAAAGCCAACTCTATTCAATGGAAGCAATCTGATATTCTGGAAGGTACGTACAAAAGCATATCTGCAAAGTCTTGGTGCAGATGTATGGGCAATCGTGGAAGAAGGTTATCAATACCAAGCAAGTATTCCTACTGATGCAGCAGAAAGGAAGAAGTATGAAACCAATGCCAAAGTAGTAAATGTCTTGCTAGGAAGCATGTCTGAATCAGAATTTGCTAAAGTGATGCAGCTACATTCAGCAAAAGAAATATGGGACAAAATCATTCTAAGCTATGAAGGAGACACAAAGGTAAAAAGTGAAAAACTCCAAACTCTTAGAATTGAATATGAAAATTTGAAGATGCATAGTGATGAGAGTGTTGCCAGTTTCTTTCGTCGTCTGGATGATATTGTAAATCGAATGAGAAATTTGGGTGAAACCATAACTGATACTACTCTGGTGGAAAAGGTCTTAAGATCCTTGACTTCAAAATTTGACTCTAAAGTTTCAGCTATTGAAGAAAGGCAAGATCTGCAGTCGCTTACTATTGTTCAATTACATGGTACTCTGACTGCTTTTGAAATGAGACAAGGAGGTCCTTCTCAAATAAGAGAATTTGCTTTTAAGGCATCTACAAAAGGAAAGGAAAAGGAATTTGTGAAAGAATCCAGCTATATATCCGATGAAGAAGAAGTGAATTTCGTGAGAAAGCTCCAACTAGGTACTGGAAGATTCAAAGGTAAGCTTCCCTTCAAATGTTTCGAGTGTGGAAAAGTTGGTCATTATGCTGCTAAATGTCCTTATAGAGAAAAGCATGGTAAAGGGAAACAATTTGAAAAGAGAAAGAGTTATTATGCAAAAGAAGATGATGATGAAGTGTCCAGTGAAGATGAAGAAGATTCTGACCAAGATCTGAAAGTGCTCATGGCGAAGAAGCAAAAGAAGAAGGCTACTGAAAAAGAGATATCTCAGAAAACATGTGCAGCAGAAAATGAAGAAGATGAAACAAGTATTGATTGTTGTTCTTGTGATGCACTTTCCTGTGCATGCAATGGTGAAGATAGTAAAAGTAAAGTTTTGGATCTAAAGGAAGCTATCAAGAAAATTGAAGAACAACAAAGATCATTTAATAAAAGCGAAGCTATCTACAATGAGATGATCTCTCAAATGAAAGATCAAATAGAAATGCTAAATGGACAGGTGGAAAAGTATCAAAGGTTTCATACTTATGCATCCAATCGAATTAAAGAACTAGAAGCAGAAATCAACGATCTAAATGCAGATCTCGAAAAATCAAACAAGAAGAATGAAGGACTTGAAGCTGCAGTCATATCTCTACAAACAGATCTTGAAGCATCAAGTAAGAAGATTGAGGAACCTCTACAAACATTTGAAAAGGAAGGCCTTGAAGCAGAAATCATCTCTCTCAAAGAAGATATGGAAAAATCAAATAAGAAGAATGAAGAGCTGCAACAAACATGTGAAGAAAATGAAGATTGGTTGAAAGAAGAGATTCTAAATCTGAAGGATCAAGTTGAATATGGAAGAAGAAAAGAAGAAAGCATGACAAAGCAATGTCAAGCCTTGGAGGTTGAGGTAAACATTCTCAAAGGTAAATTAGAAGAAAAGGTTAAACTTTTGAGGTTTCAAGATAGTACTAACACTTTGGACAAAATTCTAAGTAATCAAAGGTCTCCTGCTATCAAACTTGGTCTTGGTTTCTATGAAACTGTTAAAGGTGAATCTAGCTCACAAGGAAGTACTAAAAATTCAGAGGATGTCAATGCAAAACCTGAAGTGTTGAAAGAAATAAAAGATCGACCAACAATCATGAATTCTCAAAGAAATTCATTCAAGAACGTTGAATGTTTTAAATGTCATAATTATGGGCATGTTACAGCAAATTGCAGGAGCAGATCATTTCAGCCACAAACAAACAGGTTCTACTCAGAAAGGTACTCTAGTTTCTTCACGGGATATTGTTTCTCATGTAACATGTATGGACATAAAGCAGTTGATTGCAAAAGGAGGAAGATTAGAAATACTCATTATGATTCTTATGCTTATTTCTCTGGACACATGAGATGTTATTCTTGTAACACGTATGGACATGTAGAAAAGGAATGCAGGTTGAACAGACATGAGAAATTGGATAATTTCCAGCACACAAATAGAAAGTTCAAACAAATTTGGAGAAAGAAGGAGGACCGATCAGAAACATAGGGAATTCTGACCCTACTGCAGTCATCCACTTCTGAAGATGACTTTTCTTATTGACTGCAGGAATGATGTGAGATACATTATGAGATCTAGTAATGTATCGTCACAAGGGGAGCAATGCATGATGACTCTCATGGTTGATTTGATTATACTGGTTATGTTTACTTCTGACAGCGCATCTGATGTGGAAAGGACAGGTACAGGAGGAACAAGCTCAGGAAGAAATGAAGGAAGATGAAAAATTTTATATGCTTCACTTTCCATACGCGGGTTCTATAAAACAAAGTCACGTATACACGCGAGTTCTAGTTGACACAGCCGCGTATGCATTGATAATGAGGAAATTTATCTGATAGCTGAAGATCTGGAGCAGAGGTCCAGGGGGAGCATCAATCTGACTGCCGATGATTGCACTGTTAGCTTATTCTGGTTATACTCATGATAATGAAATGATGCATGGGTTCTTGTGTTGAAGATTATGGATGAAGCCTGGTAGCTTTATGATGAAGAGCATTCGTTGTTGAGATGAAAGTCTTATAATTCAGAGATGAGGACAGATCATGCAGAGATTGTTGCTGATGACTTGCTGTTAAAGGTGTTTCAGATTGCACAAGTTAAGGAAGAGCACTGGTTTAGGGGGAGCAGCAGGTTGAATACTAATGATTGCATCATTGGCAATATGATTGCTTATTCTTTGGTCCTTGTGATACTCATGCTCAAATGATGATGACTTGGTACATGGATTATTATGATGAGACTTTGAGCCCTGGTTGCTGATAAGTGTCTTTTGTGCTCACACATGGATGAGTTGGATGCCGTTTGATTCAGAAATAAGAATAGATCATGCAGAGTTGGTTACTATGGTTGAGATCGTTTGCCTACATATGTTTCTTTATGTTAAATCTTGAAGATCATGGTGATATTGGACCACATGGATGATTGCTTGACACATATTTGAAGATGTTGTTCTGATATGAGAATCTCTCTTGGAAAGATTGTATTGATGCTGCAAAGAATCTGAAGGGTTAGTTACTATTGTGCTGATGCTACAACCGTTGGATGACGCTTGAAGACACAACTACACTATTCTATTTATCTGTAGTCCAGGGAAGCAGTCAAATATCTCAGAAAGAAGCTGAACACTATCTTTTCCTCACAGAGAATCAGATCTGGTTGAAATTTAGAAGATGGCTTGGGATACGCGGGTTTCCTGAAACACAGTCGCGTATACATGCGAGTTCCTGCACAGAAAACCGTGTATGTCTGATTGCTGATATTTTTGCTTGGAGTCAGCTCTCTTCAGCACAGCTGCAGTGCTGTATGGTATCTCTGATACTGTTTGGTATGTCTGGTGGTGTTCCAGTTCTCATAATTCTATTTCTAATGTTTTGATGAAGATGCCTTGATAATTTGTTTGTGGAAGCTTTCAGGATGCACAAACTAAGGGGGAGCCTTAGTCATATGAAAAGGATGCGTGGATGCACATATTCAAGGGGAGATTTAGCGTTGCTGAGTATAATGCATTGTTGGCATTATGATGGTTCTGAAATATGTTCTATTTCTTGAGGACTTTCTGGTGTTGGTCTTAAAGTTATATTTGTAGTTTGATGAAAAGGTCATGTTAAGACCTATGATGTAAAATTGTAATATTCAGTCATGTAAGGACTTGTCTAATTTGTAAACCCACTTGGTTGGGTAGCTGAGTCAAATTTTGTAAACCCACTTGGTTGGGTAGCTGAATTGATATATGTAAATCCACTTGGTTGGATATTTGATGTAATTTTGAGTCTTTTGGTGATAGGAAGTTCATAGATTCATGTACTTCATTGAAAAATATGTTTGAAGATTCAGCATGAACTCAGGGGGAGCTTGGTCACTTCAGTATACATCAGATCTGCAGAACGCTTCTTCTACATGAGAAGAAAAGGGGGTGAGTATGTTGGTCCGCCCGTTGCCCTTGATGTCAAAGGGGGAGAGTGTGTTGGTTTTGATCCGTTGGTTTTTATCCGCCCTTTGCCCTTGATGTCAAAGGGGGAGAGTGACATGGTGTTTGAATGCAGATAATGGTGTCAAAGAATTGGGAGAGTGACATGGTGTCAATGTACCTATCTGCTGTAGTAACCAAACACCATCATGGTTGCCATCAAGTCCAAAGGGGGAGATTGTTGGAAATATGATGCAGAGTGTTGTCCTTGATGGCAACCCACTGAATGAAGATGAAGACATGCAACTGTTGACAACTGTTGTCCTTGATGGCAATACACCTGATGAAGTTATTCTTGACTTGATGGACTTGGTAAACGATGTAAATCTGATGTGATATGATGTTAGTTAGCAATATGATGCTAAGTGTTGTCGTTGAATGGCAACTCACTTGATGAAGAAGATGGCAACTTACTTGATGAATTTGTGCTTGATAGAATATGTTCTTGATGAAGGAAATCTGATGTATCTACAGTGAGTACAGAAGGCAATGAAGAAAGGATTTCAGCATGTGCTAGATTCTATGATGAAAAAGAGTATGTCTCTTGGTATACGCGGATTGGCCTAGGGGAAGTCGCGTATGCACGTGGAAAAGAACGTGCCAAGTCGCGTATGGGCTAAAGCGCTCAAAAAGTGCAAAACCAAGGGTAACCACCATGGTATTGACCCATGGCATTGGGTAATGATCCGCCTAATTGACCCCGTCCAGGTAGTTTTGGGCTCATGGTATTGTTTTGGCCCATGGTATTGAAAAAGGGGCTCATGGTATTGAAAAAGGATAAACCTATATAAGGAGATCAAATTCATTGTGCATAAGATGTGAGTGGGTGCAAGATGTTTGAGCTTGAGTGAATACTTCTCTTTGAAGTAGATCTGAATGGAAAGGGTTACACTTGAAGATAAATCTGAATGTATGATGCACCAATGATGAAGAACGGGATCTAGATCTGAAATGCACTTGTATTTGCTAGATCTGATTATGGAAGGCTTAGATCTGTGATGAGGCGAGCATCTAGGCGAACATCTGTCTGAAGCAAAAGGGTAGATCTGAACTGAATATCTGATTTGATGAAGTATGCTGCTCTGTTATGATTGAAGATCTATACGCTACTTCGCCGCGAAGGAAGCGCGTATATACGCAGCTTCAGCGAAGAGAAAGCGCGTATGCGCGATAAAGTATACACTGAGGTATACGCTGGTTTGTGTGGACGGAAGCGCGTATATACGCGACATCAGTAAAGTAAAAGCGCGTATGCAAACTAGGTTTTGCTGAAGCAAGGGGTATGAAATATCTGATCTGTTCTGCTGTGTTTCTGCTATCTGATCTGTGTTGATATGTATCTGTTGATGATGTATGTTTGTGCTTAAAAGTATGGAAAGGGTCCAGTATGAAAATATGATGAAATGTGGCCTGCAAATGTTGTTCTATTGAAGTTGTTGGATCCAGTGTGAAAATTGATGAAACGTGGTCCAAGGTGGTGCTGAAGGTTGTAGCCTTCAGTCAGGGGGTTGTAGCTCCCTTCCAGGTGAGGCTGGTAAACGAGATCGGGGGGTCGTAGCTCCCTTCCAGGAGAGGCTGGTAAACGAGTCATGGGGTTGGAGCTCCCTTCCAGGAGAGGCTGGTAAACGAGCACAGGTGGGTGCCTGCGTGCTGGTCAAGTCTGCGCCAGCACATATGTTGTAAGATGTTTTCTCTATAATAAAATATTGAAGGCTGAGCAACTGCAGCGGTGGTTTTCTCCCAATTTGGGTTTCCACCTAAAATCCTGGTGTTCATGTGTGATGCTTTGTGTGATGGTTTATTCTGTTCTTACTGCACTTGTTTACTGTTTATTGAACATCTGATGAATGAATGATGGAATAATATAAGTGAAGATTTAATGACAGATCTAGATCTCTGTGTATACGCTAGTTTCATAAAGGGGATTCACGTATATACGCTAGTTTACTGAAGGAAAGTAGCGTATGGGTTTTAAGGAATGAAAAAGTAAAAAGATTTGATTATGCAGTAAATACTGATTCACCCCCCCCCCCTCTCAGTATTTTTCCCAACAACATGAAGGAGAGTGTGGAGGTCATATCTACTGGAAAACCACAGCCAACAAAATCCTCAGAGCTGGCTATTATTGGCCCACCCTCTTCCAAGATGTCCATAAAATGATAATTGCCTGTCACAAGTGCCAATTTTTTTAGGGCAAAAGAAAACTCCTTCCCTTACCATTAAAACCTATCATTGTTGAAGCTGCTTTTCAACAATGGGGCCTAGATTTCATAGGAGAAATCCATCCTGCTTCATCTGCCCAACATAAATGGATTCTTACAGCCACTGACTACTTCACAAAGTGTATAGGGGCCATCCCTACCAGGAATGCCACAGATTCTGTCATTATAAAATTTCTTGAAGACCATATCCTTTCTAGATTTGGATGCCCTAGGAAAATCATTACTGATAATGCTGCTGCTTTTGATTCCAAAAAGATGATTGATTTTTGTCACAAGTATCAGATTACATTGGGTCATTCTACTGCTTATTACCCTCAAGGTAATGGGCTAGCTGAATCATCAAATAAAAGCTTGGTGACCATCATCAAGAAGCTACTTGAAGAGAATAAAAAGTCATGGCATAACAAGCTGGTGCATGCATTTTGGGCAGATAGGTTGACCACAAAGAAATCCATTGGAACCTTCCCCTACCAACTTGTTTATGGAGCAGATGCAGTGTTTCCTACCAGCCTGGGTGTACCAGTAATAAAATTAGTCCAAGAAATTCAGTCAGAAGAAGACAGTATGCTAAGAAGGATTAATGAGACAATACATCTCCAGCAGACGAGGGAAGAAGTTTATAGCAAAGCTCAAAAAGTGCAAGAAAACATCAAGAAGTTGTTTGACAAGAGAGCTAAGGCTTGTGATTTCAACATTGGAGATAAGGTACTCAAATGGGATTCTAGAAGAGAGGAAAAAGGTAAACATGGAAAATTTGACAGTTTGTGGCAAGGCCCTTATATCATTCAGTCCACCATTGGTCCAATTGCCTTTTTTCTGCAAGAGTTAGATGGCACAGATCTGTTTGGGGGTCCTGTCAATGGCAGGGTCCTTAAGCATTACTACTGCTGAGTTCAATTTTCAAGTTTCATTTCCATTGTAAATATCATTGCTTCGTCAGTTTCATAAAAACAAAAAGAGAAAATACAAAAACAATAAAAGATAGAAAAGAGGGCAGAAATAATATATAAAAAAAGGCAAAGCCCCATGCCAAAAAAGAGAAATAAATCTGAAAGTGTGCAAGCTCAAATGCCACTCCTCAAAAAACACGCTTCTAGTTAGTCAAACTGTTTAATCTTGACTAATTAGCTTTAAATTTTTCTGCTGATAGGATAGTGAATTGGATTTGCCAAATTGTTTAAACTTGGCTTATTAGTAGATAGATTAGGCTAGAAAAGAAAGGTTCAAACAAGCCCAAAACCTGAACCTAAAGTTTCCAAGCAAGAGATGACTCAAATCTGTTTTATTTTTCTGAGTCATAAAGTTGTAAATCTGGTTCTAATCAGCTCAAAATTTGAACCAGAAAGAAAGAAACAACAGCTCAAACAAATTCGAACCAGAGCTGAAATCAAGGAAAGCAAGTGGCTCTAACAAGCTCAAAACTTGAGCCACAAATAAGAAGAAGGATGCTTCATGGAAAAAAAAAAAAAAAAAAATTCATATTTCAAACCTTCAATTTTTTATTTTTAATAGTCTATGTGCAGCTTGTTTTTATGCCATAGATCACAGCAAGTCAAACAGTTCAATCTTGACTTGATTGTTTTTGAATTTTTGTCTTAGAATCTAGAGAATGAAATATGTTGGACAGTTTAATCCCAACAGATAGTAGATTAGGTAGAGAAACATCTGAGCTCAACTGTTTAATCTGAGTTCAGGGAGAAATAAGAGGTAGAACTAGATTAGATTTCCTGTTTTCAAAAGAATAAAATGTTGAAAAAGAGTTTGCCAGTCCAAGTGCACTCTTAATGAAGAAAAAATGTTAGATCAGTAGGATTGGGTAGGTAGAAAGCCTGTGTTGATGAAGATTCATTGTTTTTCAATGCTGCTAACCTTTTTTCAGCCAGAATAAGATCATTTTAGCAGAGAAAACAGCCCAAAGAACGAGGCATTGATCAGCCTCCCAGAGAATGCAGTTCCGAAGTTCTTGATGCCTTCAAGAAAGCACCATCCCCAAGTGGAGCCACTGTTGGCCACCTGTAAATTTTGGTCTATCAAAAGGTGGCCAAAACATGTTTTCAGCCTTCAAGAAACACTTTCCTGGCCAAATTGTTATCTCTTGAAGCCTGTAGACGACCTCATGCTCATGTCTCAAGGTTTTCACTGTTATTTCTCAGAAGCTCAAAATTCTGCTAAAAATTCCATGAGAACACTGCTGCAATATCCTCCTCCTTTTCCCCTTTTTCCTCTCAGAGACTAACCTTCATATTTTCATCATTTTCCTTTGTTCTCCATTTTTCCTCACCCTCTGTTCATATAAAATTGTCTTTGCAGAGTTCCAAAATTCTTTCGAACTCTGTCGAAACCCTCAGAAACCTTTGAAATTCACTGAAAATCTGTGTAAAAAACTCATTTCTCTATTAAAGGTTTAAGCCCCTTGGCCTGAGTTTCCAAACCACTTCCCCAATACGCCCTCATCATAAAAACCAAGCGCCAAACCCATGAAGCGCTAATCGCATCGAAAAGATTCAAAGTGTGCATGTTTGAGAGCCAGTTTAAATGTCGATTGCGATCAGCCCCTTTGCTATAAACCGAAGATCGTATTATCATTTCATCTACCCCATAAGCCCGCAATCGGGCTCTAAACTATTGAAAAATCCCTTTCTGATCAATATTTTTCTTTGTAAAACTTGAAAACCCATTTTTCCAAAGATTGTTTTAAAAATGCCAAAATCACGTGTTTAAATAAAATGGGTTGATCAAAAAGACCGATCACGCAATCGCGATCGAAGAATTCACAATGGGTTGATTGAAAGACCGGGCCCGAATGTTCCAATTACGATTGGCCCTAGTTATATAAAGCTCGGGCCCATGGTACTCCATACACCTAGTGGCCCCACAATCGGGCGCCAGCCTATCATATATGTATTCCGCCCATTTCACTCAAAACCTTGGTTTTTATTGAAATTTATGGGTTTCTTACGAAGTATAAGGGTCCCGCCGGTGCAAGAAAACAAAGGATCTAGACCGTCGATCTAGATCCAATCGAACGGTTATTTCCCAATCGAAATGTTTCAATCGCAAGTTTCAAATTGCATACTTTATACCTGTTCCCCCGATCGGCCCACCCCTCCGATTTACTCCCCGCCGTCGATCTGATCTGCAGATCGAACGGTTATCGCACAATCGAAATGTTCCAATCGAAATGTTCCAATCAAAATGTTTCAATCGCATTCTTTTTTGCTGCCCTCCCGATTGCTGATCCTCCGATTAAATCTGGGCCGTCCACGTGTCCAGATCGGACAGTCCCAGATCACCCCTACCATTGCTCATCGCGCGATCGACGGTTCTATTTTATTCTTCCTCCCGCGTCATTTAAAATTCCTCTCATTTAATCTCCACCATTGGATGATGCCATCCAACGGTTCTGCTCTCTTCTTACGCCTCTGAAGCAGTACTACCAAATACGCAGGATTTTGTGACAAATTGTTTGTATTTTGACGGTTTTGATTCGAAGTTTTATCAATGTTTCATAAGCATTGATAGCACATAAAGGACAGCGCGGCCCCTGCACATCAACAAGACACTGTTTTAATTCAAAAATGGTTAAAGAGTATCAGCGCCGAAGACAAAACATATCAGAACCAGAGATTGAAGACCCAAACACAGATCTCAAGCAGAGTAAAGTATGTAGGGGAAGGAGTGAAGACATCTGTCGAGCTGAGAAATCTTCCACCGCCATAAGAAGAGGCTAATTGAACCCTCTACGGCTCCAAAAGACACCTGCAGTCTCGTTGAGATCAAAGACCATCGAACAATTAATACTAATTGAGCTATCTTATCTCTAATTGTCAGCAGAACCATTCGAGAAGATTAAAGAACAGTTCAGAAGTAGATATTTAGATCATTTCGTCTCGGGAAGTAGAAATAAAGTCACTCCAGCATGACACTGAGCTTCAAAGGACGGAAAAAAGCTCCCACTGAGCTTAATTGTAAGTGTACCTCAATTAATGCTGATGAACACCTGTAGATTTCTTGATCGAGGCCCTCAAAAGTACTGAAGAGTCATCTTCTGTATTAATTGATCCAAACAGATCTTTTCATAGTTTACCACCGCCCCATTCTTCTATAAATACCTCTGTAGAAGATGATCAAAAGGTTGGTCTTGGGACATCTGAACGCATGTAATAGTCATTATGAAGCCACTGATGCCCTGTTCTGTAATTGAAAGATACATAAGCTGATATGAGAAGTTCAAAGCTATAGAGACCCATCGGGCTTGCTGATTGTAACTGGTTTGAACATCAATACAAGCTGCTGATTCATGGAATTCTGAAAATATGTCAATGGTGATGTGTTCCTTACTGTCAATTGTCGTTTTACTTAATGTTTTCACTCTGTTCACTTTCTCTGATAAAGAGCAGCAAACATAGAGTTAGGATATACTCTCCACAGTACCCTACTCTTACTGAAAGCTTTATTTTCTATTTTTTCTTCATTTGAATGTCCTCTTTGAAGAGTTTATTAATGCAGGTTAGTTTAAAAGTACTTCCCTGATCTAGATAGCTCTTTGAGATGAATGTTCTCTTTGTTATCCTTGGAGTTTATCAATGCAGCGTAGTTTAAAAGTACTTAGCTGATCTAGATTGCTCTTTGTGATTATCATCTGTGTTCCCTTATCGAATATGCTGAAGCAGGCCGGTTTAAAAGCACTTACCTGATCTTAGGCTGTTTGAACTGTTTTTTAAATGTTTTTGATGGAAATTACTTCAATGCAGGTTAGTTTAAAAGTACTTACCTGATCAACAGAAATACTTTTATGTTTCTCCTTAAGTACATGTTGAAAGCAAGCTAGTTTAAAAGTACTTACTTGATCTTAGACTGTGCTTTGTTTTTTCATTTGTTTAAGTCTTTCACTGCCTATTTGTTTCACCCCATTAATCACCTTAAGAGATCCTTTGATGTAAATGTCTTGCTCCATGGATCCTTCTTGAATTTGCTATCCAATTAAATCCTCCTATGATTCCATAGCCCAATGGGTTAAAGCTGTCTTTGTCTATTGCTATCAGCTGAAACATTCCTTCATTTGCAGGCTCTTCACCCTTTATTTTGAACTGCTTTCACCTTCACCATGTCTTCGCCCAACCAAAAACAAACAAAACAAACCCATGCTCTTCATAACTAGCCTAATATCACAATTCCAGTCTTTAAGGATCACATCTTTGAACTCATTTATAGAGAGATCCCTCTCTGGATTCCGGAGGGCTAGATCCTTGAATCCCAAAGCGGTTTGATGTTACCTCTGCAGTTGGACTTTGCCAATCTTGCTAATTACAGAGTGATAACAGGTGGTAAGTGGTAAATGGAAGGGACCATCCTTCAATTCGGGCAGGAATTATTGCGGCCGTTGAGATGTGCGTTGTCTTTATTGAAAGCGACAAAACAAATCTTTGCATACCTTTGACCTTTATTCAACAATACAAACTTTAAATAAAATAATTGTGGCAGAATTTAAGTTAGTGTGCCCATACCTTTGGGATTTTTATTATATTTTTTTTATACATATTTTTTATCCCATTCTATTTTTATTCTTTTATTTTCTTTTTTCTTTTTTTTCTTTCATTCTTTTTTTATATGAGCTCAACAATTAAAATGAAAAATATTTTTTTACAATATCAAGATGGGATAAAAAACCAAATAATCACACAAGATTACTATATGTATAGAACCCTAACAGTGGCTCCAATGGGGATGACATGCTCCCTATGAGGTGTCAAGAACACCATAGATCAGTAGCCTTCTCCATTGGGCAATTATTTCATCAGAAAATACTGAAACCAATCTGTTTAAATTGAAAATCGCAGAAATAGCAACAATTCATTCGAAACTTAGGGCCTTCACTTCGAGCTTCAATTTTTGATGACAACCACCCATGCCTACAGTATCTAAAATTAAAGTGGTATATACAATGATGTTATGAGAGACTAGATGGAATTCAATAAAAATCATGTTTGAGTAACCTACCATTGATAGGTCCTCCAACAAGTACTTCTCTTGTTAGATCTTTCAGTAGAGATTCATTTGTTCCCCTGAAAGCTTCAATGTTATAAGGGCCTTTACATACACTATCAAACTCTCCATTTTTTCCATTCTCCTCATCTATGGCATCCCATTTTAATACAAGGTCATTTAGCTCGAAATCATCCTCTTTGACACTCCTATCATGAATTATTTTGACCTTATCTTGAATTATGTGTGTTAATGTTGTCAAACACAGGCATGATATGAAAACAACATGAAAGATATAAACGTGAGTTATCATATTATTCACAATGATATACATTTATTGTACATTAGGTGTGACACTTGGATTCCACATTCCAAGGTCTCCTGGAATCCCTATTCATTATTCACCTTCCACACTAACCCTAGGAGGATTAGGTGTCCAACATTCCCCCCCTTAATTCGAAGGGGTATGTATGAGTCCAAGAAGAGAGTTGTAATACAAATGTGCAAAGTATGCATTTCAACACTAGGCTACATGAGCTCTCTAAAATGTTGGCATAAGGAGGTGGTTTAAGGATAACCACCAACACTGGAATGCTTAGTGCAGTTCCCAGAACTCTTCCAAATCTAGTAATAAGTTGAGATATTCTGCTATAGGAAGTGCTCCTAATGTTTTAAAGAGAGATACCTTCAACTTGGAAGAAGGGAGGTCTATAGCCTGTGATGGTTTAAGGATAACCACCAACTCTGGAATGATTGATGCATTTCTTGGATCTCTACCAAATCTAGCAAGAAACTGAGATATTCTGCTAGAGAAACTGAGACCTTCAACCTAGAATAAGGGAGGTCTACAACCTATGATGGTTTAAGGATGATCACCAACTCTGGAATGCTTGATGAATTTCATGGAACTCTAACAAAACTGGCAAGAAGCTGAAGTCTTCTGCTAGAGGAAGTTTCCTGAATTATTTGAAGAGGAATAAACTCAACCTCACATAGATGGTTTAAGGTTGACCACCAACCAAAGGCATGATCATGGGTATCTATGTCTCTAGCTTCAACTCTGAATATGGAATGAGAGGTTTTTGCTCAAGCTCGCTTGAACTTCTGTGTCTCTGGCTACAACTCTAAATCTGGAATGACAAGTTGTGGCTTAGACTCGCTTGATGTGTCTTTGAAGCTTGTAGATGACCAGCATTTCTCCCCCTGTCAGATACAAGGTGAGATGATGGATAAAACTCAACTGCAAGGAATTTTAATATTCTATAATATATTATGACATAAGACTGAAATATATAATTGCCTGTTGTTTCCCATTTCCAAGAAGCGGTCCATCCAATATTAATCTTTGTTCTTGCAAGAGGATTTTTTTCGAAGCATCTATATGAAGAATGAGTTTTCTGACCACGGTTCTTGCAAGGTTGAAGATAAAAACAATAATCTTTCATATGGCCAACTTGATCACAATGTTTGCATTTTACAATCTATTGTTGTTGTTGTGGAAGAGTAGCAGAATCTAGAACAACTGAAGGTGATCTATCATGAAGAAATCTGGCACTCTGAAATTTGATGGGCTTGGAGTAGTACGAAATATGAAAGGACACCTCCTTGTCATTTCAAAGACCTATTTTGTGCTTGTTATGGACAACATCTTCCTAAGGTTTGATGATGGGCTTGGGAAGTGCAAGCTAGATTTTTGCTTCTACATTCAAATTTGCTCTTGTACTGGGCTCAGTGATCTAAATAATTTCTTGTTTTTGATGGGAGTTTGTCTCAATGTTCTGAACAAAAAAAAGTTCAAAATGACAACTCTTCTGTTGAAGCTCATCTCATTGTAGTTGTGACTCAAGCTGCAAAAATTCTATTTGTTATTGTACATTTTGCAAAGAGGTTTGAATATTTGTGAGAGTGTCTTTGTTGACCTTAACAATGCTTTTAGCAGTTGAAACGATTAGAGTTATTAATAACTCTAATAAATTGTCAATTCTAACCAATTTGATAGCAATTGATATGATAATGAAAAATATACCCACTTGTACTCTCAACGCATTAATAAGATCTAACAATATTCCAAATGCAATAAGTGAAAGTAAAAAGCATTGGTCTCAACAAGAGAAAATGACACCCAAAAAGAGTTTCAATTCAACACAAATATGAGATTAATATAATGCATTTAAGTGTATGGCCCTAATAATGAGAATAGCTCTTGTTAGCCCCCTAATTTTCTCTCTTTTTACCATTTTCCCCTTCCTAAATTATAACCATTTACCTCTGTTTCACCTCTTTTATGTAGCCTCATCTTGCACCAATCCAAGCACGGTTACATATTTTGTATAAACCTTTATTCTTCATGTTTTAATTCAATTTAGCATTAATTAAATATTTATTACATGATTTCTTACTTCTAAATCACTTTTGTAACTTATCGATATATCCAATGGTTATTTGATGGTTAGAGTGCTTACCGTGACCGATGATCTTAGTGCAGGATCAGATCTTACACCATTGCTAGCATAACATATCTTTGCAGCAGATCCGAACCTCCTTGATCACCGCCTTGTCTTGAGCAGCTTCATCCACGACAGCATGATTGATCCAAAGGCAGCCAAGACTGAATCCATGAAGGGTGAAAAGTTGGAGATTAGCTACGGCTGGTTTTGTTAGCTGCCTAATTTTGAAGGTCGAATGCTAAATTCTGCGATGGTTATGTAATCAGTTGAACAATCTGTTTTGGCCTTTGGCCAACAAATCTGTATAATGTAAAATGTAAATAGGACTTAAGGGGAGTTTTTTTTAGCAGAGTTTTTAGAGCGAAGTTTTATAGGAGGTAACAGGTTGTTTTGTTATCGCCCGAAGCTGGATTGGACATTGTATTAACGCATGTATTTGCCTCAATAAATTAATAAAATGGAGCTTTGCCTCATGTTTCAGAAATTGTGTTTTTGTCTTTAAGCTGATGAATTGACTAGTTTACTGAGCAGCGTTTTAACTTAAAAGGGAAACACTCTGGTTGGCTAGGGCCCAGCCAACCCAGCACGTTTACCCCATTTTCTGTTTCTTGTAATTTGTGTTTATATTTTCAAAGTGTGATTTAACTTTCAGCACATGTATTCCTATTTGAGTGAAAATGGATCCATTGTGTGAAGTAGATACATTTTCTTTCCCTGCAATTTACTTTCCTACACTTGATTTCAGATTGGTTTTCCTCCACCTAGTATAAGCAGGAGAAACAAACCTGCACCAGTGCACGTTGGTGTGATATTTCCTTTTCCTGCAATTCTGTTTAATCGATTTTTTCCGCCTGGTCCAAGCAGGAGAAATGAACCTGCACCAGTGCACGTTGGTTTGATGCAGCAAGCTTTCTTAATCTACTTTCCACAATCTTCTTTCTTTCTTTAAATGCTTATGACAGGATAAATTATTGTTTCTTTATTTCTGCATTTTGTTAAGATCATAAACATTCACTTTTATGTGTTCAATTTGATTCGATAGTAAACTATCACTTGCAATAATTGAACACTCATTTTAAGGATTAAATGCTAAATGTAGGAAGCTCTGATCCTGTGCAAGAACCAGTTTCTTGCCACAAGATCTGAGTGCTATGAACCTTGAAAATTTTGAGCCCTTGCATGAAGTAAAAATCCTTCAGTAAATACATTATTTATACCTTCTACATAAATCTCTGATCCTCCACGAATGCAAGCACTAGTGCAGGACAGATTAATGCAAGAAGGAAATCTCTAAAGAAGTAGGTTTAAGGGCCCATCTAACGAGACTGCTAAAGTGTCTCTTCTAGAGGAAAACACACACTCAGTAGATTAAACAACCATTAGTGGGAGTGGTTGCCTTTTATCTTTAATTCTCTCTTGCAAATGCATACTTCCTCGTTCCAGTCTTAGATTATTTTTTATGGTTCAAGTTGCCTTTTTCTCTTTTGATTTGATTCTGCAATCTTTCCTTTAAATAAAGTATGGATTTACATTAGAAATATTCATACCATCTTTGGCATTGCCTGTGCTTCTTCTCTAAGTTTACAAATCCCCGAGGTTGAAAAATTAAGTGTTGAGGAGTTTGCTTAAGTGTAATTCCTGCACCCAACATTTTGGCGTCGTTGTCGGGGAGGCGATTTGATTTGGTAAGAATTTTCTAATTATACAATAGAGGTAATTTTTCTTTATTTTTGTAGTGTTGTCTCTTTGAATGAATTTCACTGGTGTTAATTGATTTCTGACAGCATTTTTTAGAAGTTGTTTATTATTTTTCTTTTTTTCTTTCCTTTTGAAATGAATGCCTAGGAAAGGTAAGGGTTCAAAGCCCACTAAGGGCCAAAAGAATTCTAAAAACAATTTTTATATTAGGTCTCCTTCTGTAAGCAGGAAGCCCAATCCAATTCAAACCCATCAGGCAGAAAAAATCCACCTAGATTCTGGTGATAACAGCTCAGGTGTGGATCAGCTTGTTGAGAGTGGTACAAGTAAAAGGGGAACAATGGTGGACCAAGAAGATCATTTGGAAGGGACTGGTGACAACCAGGTAAGTGAATAACAATCCACTTTTGTGTTTCCAATTGTGGATCCTGATACTGTGGCGCAAATGAAGAATATTCCACCATCAGCTCTCCCTCATTTCCATGGTAAAGTTCATGAAGATCCTGACTCTTTTCTATTCAAGTTTGATATTCTGTGTAGAAGTTATGATTATGAAACTGATGCTCAGAAGTTAAGACTATTTCCTGTTACTCTCAAGGACTCAGATTTACGCTTGTTTATGGGGTTAGGAGGAAATACTATAACCTCTTGGGATCAGATGAAGAGAGTGTTTTTGTCTAAATATCAAGAATATTGCAAAACTCGAGACATGCAGGATGAAATTTTTACAATCATACAAGATGATGATGAAATTCTTGAAGATTATCTGGAAATATTTATGTATATTTTACAAAGGTCAAAACTTAAGCTTGATCCCAACACTATTAGAACCTTGTTCTTAAGAGGACTTACTGATAATGCTAGAAATAAGTTGAATCTGTTAGGACAAGGTGATATTTCTTAGTAAAATTTTGATCAAATTTGTGAATTATGCAGGAAATTTTCAAGAAACCAGTATAGATCCGGTAGAGGAACTCGAAATAGAAATAGAAAAACTGAATCTACTGATGCTATGATTATTGGACTACAAAATAAAATGGAAAACATGAAAATTTATATAATGAACACTGTTACTAAACAGTTAGACTCCTTAAAATTTCAGCATAAACTTATGAAGGAACAAGATTCATTATATATTTTCTATCCTAAATGTAGAGACAAGCATCCTCCTAAAGAGTGTCCTCTTAATTTGAAAGAAACTAATAAGTGTGCTATTTGTGCAGAAGACCGTATCACAGAAAAATTTCCCTCTATACCAAGACTTAAAGCTGTATTTACAGGGGGACATCCTGAAGTTGAATACTTGAATGCTATGGGAGCGAGAAGGAATTAGCCTCAGGTAGGTACAGGTATGGCTTCTAAATTTTCTCCACACTATTTTGGTTATAATTCACATGCATATTCTTATCATAACTCTCATCAGCAGTGGCAATATGGGAATCAATATCAGCATGGGCAACCTTCTCAACCATGGCAACAAGGTTGGAGAGGGCCAACTCATTCTCCATATTCCTACCAACCACCTATGCAGTCATATCCATCTACGCATACACCTTATTCAATGCCTCAACTTCTGAGTCAGTCCACTCCACCGTTGCCTTTACCTCCACCCTTTCGACCTCCTCAGTTGCCTGCTCAACTAATTCCTAATCCTAATAATAATAAAGTAGTGCAAATGATCTATGTAACAAACCCACCTTTATCATTCGAGTACCAGTCTATTCCAGTTGGGGTTCATGATATTCAATTAATATCGGGAAGCACTGTAACATCAGAAAATTAGAAGCAACCTATGGTGATCGTTGAAGAGAAAGGAGAAGAGGAAACTCTTAACCATTCTCCGAAATTTGTCACTAAGCAGCCCTTACCCTCTGAATCCTTCCCATATTCTTCCAACCAGCCTCCCTTCCCAGAGAGGCTAGTAATGGAAAGAAGTGAGTCTATTTCTGAGACTAGTTTGGCATCTGAGCTTCGGAATATTTTCATTAAGATACCCCTGCTTCAATCCATTAAAGAGATCCCCATTTTTACCAAGATTATTAAGGAACTTTGTCTCAAGAAACCTGGGAGGAAGAGATTGGAACCCCAAACCATTCAATTTGTTGGTAGGGCAACAGATTTGATGACGGGATGTGTGTCTATGGAAAAATATACTGATCCCGGAAACCTTGTTGTCTCAGTTCAGATTGGTAATTTCCTTGTCTCTAATGTTCTTATAGACCTGGGGGCAGCCATTAATGTCATGACTAAGCAAACCATGGATCAAATTCAGTTATCTCATCTTCGCCCTACTCCCACTGTGCTTGAATTAGCAGATAGATCTAAAATTAAGCCAGAAGGAGTATTGGACGATGCGATCATCTCATTATATTCTTGGGAATATCCTGCTGATTTCATTGTGCTTCAGCCAAATAACCCAATAGGAGGACATCCCTTGATCTTGGTTCAACCATGGCTTGCTACGGCCAATGCATATATTGGATGTCATTTCAGTGATATGTATATTTCACATGGAGATTCTAGGAAGAAAGTTACCTTATCCCCCCCTGCCAGATCCATTCAGGACCTTCGAGATACTTTATGGTTGGATCAAAGCAGTGATGAGGAGACTCAGTCCATTTCTCTTATCCATCATTATACTAGGTCTTCACCAGAAGATGAGATTCAAGATTTCCTGAATAATCTAGACACTATGCCTAATTATGAGCCATTGAGCCAGATTTTCAGCCTAGATTTTCAAGATAATCATGATTCTCATTCTTTTGTACAGTTGGATTTGACCACTCCCTTGAGTACTCCTGAGCCTGATACCACTCTTGTTGAGATTAGACCTGGTAATTCCTTGCATATTAGTTCAGATTTGGACTCATCTCAGCAAGAGCATCTTGTGAATTTGTTGCAAATCCATCTTAGTGCCTTTGCTTGGGGCTATGAAGATATGAAGGGTATCCCTCCTAAAACTTGTACACATCATATTTATATTCAGGTCGAAACCTGACCTGTCTGAAAACCCCAAAGGCGAATGAATCCAGCTCTAAGAGATATTGTGAAGGAAGAAGTACAGAAACTCTTGGATGTCGGTTTTATCTATCCTATTTCTGATAGTCAGTGGGTCTCTCCATTAGTACTTGTACCTAATAAAGATGGAAGATGGCATATTTGTATTGATTATAGAGAATTGAATAAAGCCACTCTTAAAGATTACTTCCCTCTCCCTTTTATTGATCAGGTGCTTGATACCCTTGCAGGAAAGAAATATTTTTCCTTTTTGGTTGGCTTCAGTGGTTATAACCAGATATAGATTGCACTCGAAGATCAGGATAAAACTAATTTTACATTTCCATGGGGTACCTTTTCTTATAAAGTGCTCCCTTTTGGTTTATGTAATGCCCCGGCTACCGTTCAAAGGGCAGTCCTGGCCATTTTTTCTGATCTAGAATTTGTAGAAATTTATATGGATGAGAAAGTCCTTCTTTGTTGTCAAGAAGCCCATCTCGCTTTGAGTGACAAGAAATGTAGATTAATGTGCAAAGCAGGAGTGGTACTTGGCCATTTGATTTCTAATAAAGGTATCCAGGTTGATCCGGCAAAGATTGAAATCATTCTGCATCTTCCTGCACCCAAAACTCAAAGGGAAGTAAGGGGTTTTTTAGGACATGCTGGTTATTATATAAGATTCATTGAAAATTTTCCGAAGATAGTTGCCCCTCTTTTCCGACTTCTAGCTAAGGATAGTGAATTTTCTTGGTCCACAGCTTGCCAATAGTCTTTTGAAACATTGAAGGAAAAGTTGGTACAGGCACCAGCTTTGCGAGGTCCTAACTGGTCCCTGCCTTTTCACATTTCCTCTGATGCTTCAGATTTGGCTATTGGCGCAGCTTTGGGGCAGGAAGAGAATAAGAAATCCTATGCTATTTATTATATTAGTAAGAATTTGTCTTCCGCTGAATTGAATTATACAGTTACAGAGAAACAGTTTTTAGCTGTAATTTTTGCAATTAATAAGTTTAGGCACTATATTACAGGATATGAAGTATTTGTACATACTAATCATTCCGTGATTAAATATTTGATGAATAAACCATTGACAAGTAGTAGAGTGACTAGGTGGTTGCTATTGTTGCAGGAGTTTAATGTTACTATTGTTGATAGACCAGGGAAATCTAATGTTGTAGCAGACTTCCTTTCTAGATTAGATAATCCTGGTGAAGCAACTCCTGTTAATGATGATTTTCTGGATGAACATACTTTTGCTATGTCTACAGATTCTCCGTGGTTTTCTGACATTGCTAATTATTTGGTCACTAGAAAAACACCACCTCACTTGTCCGCTCGTGAAAAGCGGAATATTATTCAGAAAAGCATTGCATATTCCTGGATTCAAGGAGATCTCTTTTACACTGGTCCAAATCTGATTATTCGTAGATGTGTAAGAGAGGAGGAAGTGTTTGACATATTGAAATCTGCTCATGATGAACCTTGTGGAGACCACTTCGTTGATAAGCAGACTGCATATAAAGTATTGCATGCCGGTTACTTTTGGACTTCCTTTTTTAAGGATGCCAAATAGTATGTCAGGCAATGTGATAGCTGTCAACGAATGGGCCAGCCTAATCAAACCAATGAAATGCCTTTATGCCCCCAAGTTATGATGGAGCCATTTGAAAAATGGGCTATTGATTTTATAGGGCCAATAAATCCAACATCCTTAAGTAAAAAGCATATTTTGGTTTGTACATATTTCGTTACAAAATGGGTAGAAGCTAAAGCTGTTTCTTTTGCTACAGAAAAAGTTGTTGTTGATTTTATTTTTACTAAAACCTTTACTAGATTTGGTGTGTCTGGAGAAATTTTTTCTAACAATGGTCCGCGGTTTATTTCTAATCTAGTACAAGGTGTGATGGAGCAATACAAGATCCGGCATAGGAAATCAACACAGTATCACCCGCAAGCAAATTTCCAGGTGGAATCTACAAATAAAGTGACCGAGTCCATTCTTACAAAGACAGTCAAAATGCATCAGAAAGACTGGGCTGAAAGATTTCCAAAAGATTTGTGGGCATACATAACCACTTGGAGAAATATCACGGGACATACACCATATGAGCTGGTATATGGAAAACAGGTTCTATTACCAATTGAGTTCCAGATCAAAACTTTCAGAACTGTAGTTCAATTAGGACTAGATCTCTCTGAGGGATAACAACAGAGTCTTCTCCAATTAAATGAGTTACATGAATTTCGTAGGGATGTTTTCCAGCAGAACATACTAATTCAGCAGCAACGCAAAAGGTGGCATGACAAGTCTATTCAGAAAAAAGAAATTCCAACCAGGTGATTAGGTACTCCATTATGATTCTAGATTTAAAATTTTTAAAGGGAAGTTCCATACACGTTGGATGGGACCTTATGAAATGATTCAAGTATTCGAGAATGGAGCAATAGAAGTTAAAACTATTGATGGACAAAATTTAGTATTCTTGGTAAATGGACACAGATTAAAGAAGTATTTTCAACCACTTGCCAAGAAATATTTTACACAGCAAGTCCAACAGCAATTTGGGACGGTAGTGGTGAATGGTAATACCAATCTTTTGAAGACATGAATCCTTATTTCTCTTGAAAAAATCTTTTAAAAAATACAAAAAAAAAATTAATAAAAAAGTAAAGAAAAAATATTTCCCTGTAATTGTGAAAATCAGTTCACTGACATGATTACAGAAGGGTCAACCTGCAAACCAAGTTACTGGCAGGAAGATCAAAAATTTCTAATCAAAAAAGAATTTTTCTTGATCTTTAGATATGCTAGCGACCACCGAGTAAAATCAGGTTCAACAGAACCAACCTTTATACAATTGGGGTAATTAGCATGGATATTTTTATTCAAGTAATGCTTTATTCTCGCTGCAGTTATTTTTCTTGCACCAATGCAGGCAGACCTTCCAGAAAATTTTCTTCCTTTCTTCATATCCCATTTCGTAATATTCCCTCGGTTTTCTTCTTTAAATCCCAGAATGATTAACCTTCCCACATTCTTCTGAATTTACCCTACCCGCTTCGTAAAAATCCCACTTTACCCTTGAATTTTTTTCCCTATCCCACTTATGTTTATCCCCTCTTGTGGTACTATTCCTGGAATCCCTGTAACAAAATTCCTTCCCATTCTGAAATTTTCCCCTTTCCCACTTCTTTGTTCCATCATGAATTCATTGCAGGATCTCATACACAAAGAGCAAAAAGATGCTCTGAAGCATCAAGAAAGGGCGAAGAAAATTACCAATATCAGTTGAGAAAGCCATGTTAGAATTCCAGCCTATATTTTACTTAAATTCCCTTTTTTTTTTCAGACAATATGCTTGCACTAGTGTAAGCATATCGTCCTATACAATAATACAAGTAGAATGGAACCAGCAAAATAGCATAGTAAGCGGTGTAAACATATCGATGCAAGTATGCACCTTGACAAAAGCAGAGTACAATTTGTTCTTTTCATGAGCATATGTCATAGGAAGTGGTCACCATAAAATTTTACAAGCAGCCTTTTTCACTTATTTGATGAGTACTTGTGCTATCATATTAGCTAGGAGAAAATTATTTAAAGTACAAGGTGTTTTTAGTTAAGAATCATGATCATTTTTTAATAAATGCTAAATTTATTTTTTGAATTATGAAGGAGTCCGGAAATGTTTAACCGTTGCTTGGATATAATTACCCTTTCCGCCATGATCCTAAACGTCCTTCACTTATAATGATTGCCTCACCTAGCCATTAAAAACGTCGCCGCAAGTACCAATCCTACATGATTTCAAACATGCTGCATATCCACAGCTATTTTGGTGGAATGGATCGGTGATAAGATAGAAGGGATGGTGGAAGGTTGGATCCCTATTTATAAACAGCCAAATTTTTTGGTATTGCATGCAATTTTTGGACTGTTCATAACTGTTAAGCAGTGATGCCGCCTATTTGATGTGAACCTTCGTCTCTCAGTGAGGTAGATCAGACCGCTGAGTTTCGCAATAGTCTTGCACTATTGCGATACTCAGGCTTTCTTCAATTTTTGCAAAAATTTGACAGGCACAACAGTTAAATGGCCCTACAGTTTGCAAAGAGTTTTAAAAACGGCCATGTAAAAATTGGGCCCCTGAAATTTAAGGTCACGGAAGAATCGATAGCAGTAGCGACGGGCTTGCAAAACACTGGTGTGCAGTACTTCAAAAGTTAGAAGCTCGAGAGGAAGCACTTCCAGCATTTCGTCGTTGATAAGAATATGAAGGTAAAATGGAAGAAAGGAGTTCTGTGCAACACCCTGCTGGGACAGTGGCAGGACCCTCTTTTTATCCTCCAGAAATTTGTGACTTGCGAGGGAAGGTACTCCCTCACCTTTGTGTATCATTTCAAGATGCTGCAACACTTTGAACCCGGCCGGCATGTCCGGTGGAGGATGGATTTCACTTATTTTTTGCTTAAGAGTTTGGAAAAGATGGCCAAGAGTGTGCAGGGCACACGGGCAGACCAGGCCGACAATAAATTATATCACCACGACCTGATCAAAATCTTGGTTCAGAAGCATTTGGAAATTAAAGGTATGACCTGGGAGGCATTGTTAAAACAGCTGCAAAATAAGACAGCTACTGAAAAGAAGACAGAGACCCCCGGCAGCACAAGCAAGGGTCCGAGTGTAAAGGGAATTCCTTCTTGCACTAGTGCAAAAAGGAAACGACCCAGGAAATCAACAAAAGAAAAGGGCCCAGATCCAAAGAGAAAGAAGACAACCAGTACACCTGTTGAAGAAACTCCTCCGATGCCACCAGTACATGAACAGACCCCAGAAGAAGACGATTTGCTGTCAATCCTTGCAGACACAGCAAAATCTGTAGAGGTCGAGGATGACACTCTGTTGGCCGATTTCAATAAAACGGCCTAGAAAAAGAATGAAGAACCTGGTGCAGAACCACAGTCCCCACAGAACGTTGAATCCCCTCCTGCACTAGTGCAAGAAGAAGAAGTGCAAGAAGAAGAAGAGTTAGAAGAAGAAGGAGAAGACAAAGAAGAAGAGGAATAAGTGTTTACTGAAACCCCAAGGGATACTGAGGTCCCTGAAGAAGATACAGCCCCTGTCAGGACAGAAGATGAAGAAGACTTGGTAGCTCCTGCTGCTCAAATAGTCAAGCTAGAGCTTCAAGTGTAGAACTTAGAGAAGCTTGTAGCTAAAGCGCAGGAAGAAAATGAACAGAATAAAGAAGAATTAACAGCGGAGATCCAGAAAAATAAAGGAGAAGTCAGAGTGTGGAAATACCGAGCTACGCAGTGTTTCAAACGACTTAGAAAGGTGACAAATAAACTAAAGAAAAGCAAAAAGAAGTCTGAAACATTGTAGGCTGATGCTAGTATGACAGAGCAGGAGTAAGCTGGAACGCTCAAAGTTTTGAAGGTTTTTTGCAGAGGTAAAGAGTTGTGTGAGGACACACAATAGCTTAGGGATGGGAGGATGTTAGCCCCCTAATTTTCTCTCTTTTTACCATTTTCCCCTTCCTAAATTATAACCATTTACCTTTGTTTCACCTCTTTTATCACCCTCATCTTGCACCAGTCCAAGCACAGTGACATATTTTGTATAAACCTTTATTCTTCATGTTTTAATTCAATTTAGCATTAACTAAATATTTATTACATGATTTCTTACTTTTAAATCACTTTTGTAACTTATCGATATCTCCAATGTTTATTTGATGGTTAGAGTGCTTATCGTAACCGTTGATCTTAGTGCAGGATCGGATCTTGCACCATTGCCAGCACAACAGGTCTTCGCGGCAGATCCAAACCTCCTTGATCACCACCTTGTCTTGAGCAGCTTCAGCCATGACAACACAATTGATCCAAAGGCAGCCAAGACCGAATCCGTGAAGGGCGAAAAGTTGGAGATTAGCTACGGCCGGTTTTGTTAGCTGCCTAATTTTGAAGGCCGAATGCTAAATTCTGCGATGGTTATGTAATCAGTTGAACGATATGTTTCGGCCTTTGGCCAACAGATATATATAATGTAAAATGTAAATAGGACTTAAGGGGAGTTTCTTAAGCAGAGTTTTTAGAGCGAAGTTGATAGGCGGTAACAGGTTGTTTTGTTATCGCCTGAATCTGGGTTGGACATTGTATTAACGCATGTATTTGCCTCAATGAATCAATAAAAGGGAGCTCTGCCTCATGTTTCATAAATTGTGTTTCTATCTTTAAGCTGATGAATTGACTAGTTTACTGAGCAGCGTTTTAACTTAAAAGGGAAACGTGTTGGTTGTCTAGGGCCCAGCCAACCCAGCACGTTTACCCCATTTTTTGTTTCTTGTAATTTGTGTTTATATTGTCGAAGTGTGATTTAATTTTCAGCACATGTATTCCTGTCTGAGTGAAAACGTATCCATTGTGTGAAGTAGATACATTTTTTTTCCCTGCAATTTACTTTCCTGCACTTGATTTCAGATTGGTTTTCCTCTGCCTAGTACAAGCAGGAGAAACAAACCTGCACCAGTGCACGTTGGTGTGATATTTCCTTTTCCTGCAATTCTGTTTAATCGGTTTTTTCCGCCTGGTCCAAGCAAGAGAAATGAACCTACACCAGTGCACGTTGGCGTGATGCAACAAGCTTTCTTAGTCTACTTTCCGAAATATTATTTCTTTCTTTAAATGCTTATGATGGGATAAATGATTGTTTCTTTATTTTTTCATTTTTTAAGATCAGAAACATTCACTTTTATGTGTGCAATTTGATTTGATAGTAAACTAGCACTTGCAATAATTGAACACTCATTTTAAGGATTAAATGCTAAGTGCAGGAAGCTCTAATCCGTTGCAAGAACCAGTTTCTTGCCACAAGATCTAAGTGCTCTGAACCTTGAAAAGTTCGAGCCCTTGCATGAAGTAAAAATCCTTCAGTAAAGACACTATTTATACCTTCTACATAAATATTTGATCCTACACTAGTGCAGGACAGATAAACGCAAGAAGGAAATCTCTAAAGAAGTAGGTTTAAGGGCCCATCTAATGAGACTGCTAAAGTGTCTATTCTAGAGGAAAACACACGCTCAGTAGATTAAACAACCATTAGTGGGAGTGATTGCCTTTTATCTTTAGTTCTCTCTTGCAAATGCATACTTCCTCGTTCCAGTCTTATATTATTTTTTATGGTTCAAGTTTCCTTTTTATCTTTTTATTTGATTCTGCAATCTTTCCTTTAACAAAAGTAGGGATTTACATTAGAAATATTCATACCATCTCTGGCATTGCATGTGCTTCATCTCTAAGTTTACGAATCCCCCGGGTTGACAAATTAAGTGTTGAGGATTTTTCTTAAGTGTAATTCCTACACCTAACAGCTCTATTAAGACAAACTGAACTCACAACCAGTAGCAAATTTTTGAGAAAATTCCCACCGATTCGATACTATGTTATAGAAGAGTTAATGGCCCGAACTTGTTGGAACTTCTTAATGGATAGAATTGATCTTTATATCTAGCTAGAGAATCAAATATGTGGTTTGAGAATGCATTAAATCATTGGGCGACATGGAACACCAACTCCATGACTCTCCTATAATGTTGTAAACGACCATATTCAAACATTGTCTTTGCCCACATATTCATGGAACTATTAATTACCAACTAACAACCATAAGTGAGTGCCCACGTATAACAATGCATGTGTTTTGTACAAGCTGGCTACTTTTTTAACATTCCATTGTGTTTCCCAATAGTGTGTGATATTCTAAACCAATTTCTTTGTGTTTGTTTCATATCATCATTAAAACAAATTAAGAAATAACTCGGAAACACAACTCAACAATTACAATGAAATGTAGTGAGAACCACTAAAAGAAACATCTGTCAACGAACTCTAAACTTGTCTTTTCTCCATCAGTTATGTAACAGTGGTAGCTACCATAAACTTCTATGATTTCCTTAGAACAAGAAGAACTTGGCCTAGTGCATCTTTGCAAAAATGTGCCACACAAGACCTAACGAAAAATTAATGGTCGAAATAAGAAAAATAGATTTCAAATTTGACTTGTCCTTCATTTTGGCGTAACTATATGTAGGTCGGTGTAGTCATAGTGTGTAGGGGTGTGGAGGGTCGCACGGTAGAGGTAACAAGGAATATACCAGGATTTTGCACAAAGAGGGAGGCCAGAGTGTGGACTGTTATATCATTTTTTTAGGGCACAGAGGCGTGGGAACTCCCTTAGTGCTTGGCCTTATGCAAGAATCTCTCCCTCGTGGGCTCTCCCTTCATGCTTGGCTTTGTCTCAAAGAGGAGAGGACCATGGAGCGTTCTATTCGTGGAGTGGATTCTGGGGCCGATGGTGTAAGAAGAGACGGAGGTGTGAAGGGAGTTGTCGACACTGAGGGAGACATACGGGAGCGGGAAGGAGTGAAGAACCGAGGATGTGGTGAGGGGTATGAGAAGGATTTGGTGTGAGGGAGATAGGAACGCAGAGGGTTGAGTGTAATGGGAGGAGTGTGGCCTGAGTAGAGGAGTATGGAGGGTTTTCAGGTGTGAAAGATGGTCTATTTTTATATCACAATGAAGCATGGAGTTAGACCACAATATTCATGTCCATCTCAGAGCTCCTCCACAATGGCTAAAGGGATGCAAGAGTTGAGATATGTCTGTCACAAGTAAAATGCATCGAGATAGAATCAAAGATTAACAATGTTGTGTCATTGGAATGCAAGGCCCCATTTACAAATCCCCATAATCAAACCAAGATCTCAAAGTTGGCACTCAGCAAATCAGCGTTCGAATCCCAACCACAAACCACACAACATATAATACATCCACAAAAATACAAATAAATCTACCTAAAACACCTCAAAATCTGAGAAGTGTGAGAGATACCTTCTGTTGCGCCAACATATCACAGCCATGCCAGGCCAGTGTTATATTCAACGAAGATGTAATACCATTCAACAACTTGTCTTCAACAGCGTAACAACCCCATAACTCAATGAAATACAAACCGGTTCAACACAGTAACACACCAGCATATCATTCCAGCGTATCATTAAAACTGTACATTTTTCTATTTGAAGACTGTAGACAGCGCAGAGATTGTTGAAAAGTCAACAAGAAATGTGTGTCTAATTTGATTTTCCCTTAATTAAATTGGACAATAAAATGTAATCTTATCTCAAAATCACTTGTAATAGTTAATTGAGTGTGATAAACTTAGTTATCTCATGAATTTTGAGTTGAGGGTGGTTGGTGAGGCAGGCAAAGTGATTCTATTAGTTATGGAGTTCAAATTGCAGTTAGTGCATTAGTTTAATGCATGAGAAATCAATTAACACAATTAATTGAGTTAAAGTCAATTGAAATAGTTGTAACTGTTTTTTGTACTAGTGAGAGATCAAGTGAATTAAATTAGATTTAATTCACATGCAGTGATCTGCCATGCAACTGATGATTTACTATTAATAGTTCCATGCATGTCAGTTCTAGTGGAGACCCAGTTGAGACAAAGGTTAAAGGGATGTTAACTATTAGTTGTATCATTAGTAGGTTGCCCGCATGCAGTAAGACAACCATTGGATTTCCCATGAGCATTGCGCAATTTTTGAAGGTTGAATTTCCTAAAGAATAGGGATTGCATTCCACATGAATTGCGCAAGCAATGCAGTCTTATTAGAGGTGGGAAATTGGATAAGTGTTGGTCAATTTTGTCTGGGTCAGTGTGAGACAGTTGTGAGAGTGCAGGAGACTCTTGTGAGAAGAGTGCATTGTAATTGTTTCATGATTCCATGGTGAATATACAATAGAATATAGAGGGGTTTTGAGCAGCAAGCTTTCCCCGGGAAAATATCTGTGTTGTGGTTTGATTTGCTTCTTTCTTTACTTGTTGTGATTGTCGATCATGTTTATTTTACGCAATTGATTTGTAGAAGGATTCAGTATATTGATTTAGTATATCGCATGATCGGATTGAATCCATTGATATACATATTGTTTGTATAATTTCTACATGGTATGAGATCACAGGAAATCACTATAGTGAAGAAGAAATTGATTTTGTGACTGAATAGAATTCAAATTTGAAAAAGTATTCTTGGTGCGACAGGCGGATCAAGATCAAAATGGCTTTCAATGGCTTGAGATTGGAATATGCACTCGAGGGCAGTTCCAATTATATTGTGTGGAAATATAGGATGGAGGCAGTTCTGGAGGACAATGGGTTGAAAGAATCCATTGATAATGACATTCCCAAACCCGCTGCAGCAGATGCCGCAAACCTTGATTCTTAGAAAAATAAGGTTGCAAAGGGGAGGAGGATCTTATTGGAGGGAGTACAAGACCACATTGTCTCAATTATCCATGGAAAAGCGACTCCATATGCAATGTGGAAGGCTTTGAAAGATCTGGAGCATCAATTATCATAGAAAATTGGAACCGAATCAAAAGCTCAGGAAAATCATAATGGAGAAAGGCGACATTGTTTCGAAATATTTAACCAAGTTTGTCCAATGTTGAGATGATATTGGGAGCATCATAATTACTATCGCGGATGATGACTTGGTGAGCCTAGCTCTTCTAGGCCTTCCCAAGAGTTGGCATATTTATCAGGACTATATCAATGGGAGGGAGAAGTTTCCAGAGTGGGAACGAATTTGGTTGGATTTGGTGCAAGAATAATTCAGGCGGAATACCAGGGATGGGTCTTCATCTAAGACAGATGGTGAAGAAAATTGCACCTTGGATGGTAAGGTGAAGAAAGGGAAAGGAAAGGAATCCTATTCCAAATATGAGTCCGACAAAGAAGGCAAGAAGCATGACATGTCCAGAGTGAAGTGTTTTCACTCTCATGAGCATGAACATTATGCCACTAATTGTCCACAAAATAAGAAGAACAAGAAGGCTTCAGGATCTGCAGCTAGTGAGGCTTTGGCCTCTCAATTTGAGTTGGACTTCTTTCTCATTGCATGCATGGTGTCAAGTGCAATGGGATCAGTGTGGTACTTGGATAGTGGTGCATCATTCCACATTATTGGAGACAAAGAAATTTTCAGTATCTTGGAGAAGAAGGACCTCCAAATGCATATCGAAATGGGTGATGACAGGCGGTATAGTGCTACCAGGATTGGTATAGTTACCTTCCAAAGACATTTAGGTAAACCCTTATTATTAAAAGATGTAATTCATGTACCAGACTTGAAAAGAATTTAGTTTCTCCATGGGGAGCATGTGAAGGCTCTTAGGATCAAAAATGGTGGTGAGTACATCTCCAGTTAATTCAATAACTTATGTAGCAAAGAAGGAATTCAGAGAGAGTTGATTGCGCCTCATAACCCACAATAGAATGGGGTCGCAGAAAGAAAGAATAGAACAATTTTGGGTGCGACACGAGTGATGTTGCATGATCAAGACCTACCATTGCATCTGTGGGTGGAGGCATGAAACACAGTGGTATTTGTGCAAAACCGTAGTCCTCATCGGATACTTGACATGAGTACACCAGAGGAGGATTTTTCTGGTAAGAAATCTAATGTTTCATATTTTAAAATTTTTAGCTCGTCTGTCTATTTCCATGTGACCAAAGTTTCCAGGAAGAAGCTTGAGCCAACAGCTGAGATTGGGATATTTTTGGGGTACAATGATACTCCCCACAACCATCGGGTGTATTTTCCAAATAGCAAGATGATTGTTGTGAGACGGGATATAAAATTTGATGAGTAGAAAGCCATGTGATTGTCCCTTGAGAGGGAGCTAGATTTTCATGTAGATGAGGAACTCTTGGTTCCAAAGAATGAACCTCAAGATGTGGAGAAACCACATGCGAAGGATTGTGAAGTGGAAAAAAACACTCACGCAGAGCCATCCACCAGAATTGGTAGAATGCGCACCATGGAAGCTGATAGATTGAGACTTGATGCGGTAGAGCATGTAGGAGCACCTATTTCACTAGACAGACATAGACAGTCTCCAAATGTGTTTATTGGATACATGGCTCTTATGAGAAAGTGTATTGTGACAAAACCATTTTCCTTTGAGGAATCAGTGCAAAAACCAATATGGGTTGATGCCATCGTCAAGAACAGTGCATCGTCAAGAGCAGTGCATGGGAATTTGTCCCAAGACCGGTCGGAAAATTAGTGGTTGGATATAGATGGATCTATAAGGTGAAGCAGGCGGCAGATGGGAGTGTGGATAAGTACAAGGCTATATTTGTAGCCCGGGGATTCTCACAAGTTGAGGGGATTGACTATGAGGAGACTTTGGCACCAGTTGTGAAGTACTCATCGATTAGATCTATCCTTGCACTCTCAGCGCATATGGGGTAGCAAATACATCACATGGATGTGAAAAATGTATTTCTCAATGGAGTTATTGAGGAAGAAGTGTACATAGAGCAGCCAAAAGGTTTCGATATATTTGACAGTGAGTCGCATGTGTGCCGACTCAAGAGAGCATTGTATGGGCCGAAGCAAGCACCTTGTGCTTGGTACACTAGAATTGGAAGCTATTTCACTGGGTTGGGCTACACCAAAAGTGAAGCGGATGCGAACCTGTACCAGATTGTGGTTGATGGTAAGATCTTGATTATCGTACTTTATGTTGATGATCTAATTTTGACAGGTGATGACCAGTTGATAACTTCTTGCAAGGAGGATCTTGCAAGAGAATTCAAAATGAATGACATGGGACTCCTTCACTATTTCCTTGGTTTTGAAATATGGCAGCAGGATGGTGAGCTATTTTTTTCTCAAGGAAAGTATGCCAAAGAGATTCTGAGTAAGTTTCACATGGATAGTTGTAAACCCATGGAGACTCCTCTTCCAAAAAACTGGAGGAAGGAGGATGCTACTCCAGGAGAGGTAGTGGACGCTACTATTTACAGGCAGCTAATGGGTTCACTGATGTACTTGGTGAACACCAGACCAGACATTTTCTACGCAGTTAACCAACTGAGTCAATCTATGGTTAAGCCGACCAAGCTCTTTTGGAAGGCGGGGAAGCATGTCTTGAGATATCTCAGTGGAACTACATAGTATGGATTATGGTACAAACGGACAGAGGGAGTGAGGCTTCAAGGCTTCACCAATGCAAATTGGGCAGGTAGTCCATTAGACAGAAAGAGCACATCAGGAGGGATCTTCAGCATAGGATCGATAGAAGTTTCTTGGTACAATAGGAAGCAGCGATCTGTGGCACTCAATTCAGCCGAAGCGTAGTACATGGCATCAATTCAGGCTGCATGTGAGGCCATCGGAATGAGAAAGATTATGGTTGGTATGTTTTTTTCTCATATGGATCTGATGGTGATACATTGTGATACCCAGAGTTGCATTAAACTCTCGGTTAATCTCGTATTCCATGATAGGTCAAAGCACATAGTACCACCATCTCATAGATTGTGTTCAGAGGCGCATTATGTTACTTCATTACATTCCCACGGAAGATCAGGATGCAAATATTTTGACGAAGGCACTCACCAAGATAAAATTCGAATACCATAGAGGCAGGATCAGGGTGGCAGATAATCCCTTTCTTGTTGAGAGGGAGTGTTTAAAAGTCAATAAGAAATGTGTCTCTAATTTAATTTTCCCTTAATTAAATTGGACAATAAAATGTAATCGTATCTCATAATCACTTGTAATAGTTAATTGAGTGTGATAAACTCAGTTAGCTCATGAATTTAATGTTGAGGGTGGTTGGTGAGGCATGCAAAGTGATTATATTAGTTATGGAGTTCAAATTGCAGTTAGTGCATTAGTTTAATGCATGAGAAATCAGTTAACTCAAGTAATTGAGTTAAAGTCAGTTGAACTAGTTGTAAATATTTGTTGTACTAGTGAGAGATCAAGTGAGTTAACTCATATCTAATTCACATGCAATGATCTGCCATGCAACTGATTATTTACTATTAATAGTTGCATGCATGTCAGTTCCAGTGAAGACCCAGTTGAGACAAAGGTTAAATGGATGTTAACTATCATTTGTATCATTAGTAGGTTGCCCGCATGTATTCAGACAATAATTTTATTGCCCATGAGCATTGCGTAGTTTGTTAAGGCTGAATTTCCTAAAGAATAGGGATTGCATTCCACATGAATTGTGCAAGCAAGGCAGACTGATTAGAGGCAGGAAATTGGCTAAGTTTTGGTCGATTTTGTTCGGGTCAGTGTGAGACAGTTGTGAGAGTGCAGGAGACTATTGTGAGAAGAATTCATTGTAATTGATTCATGATTCCATGGTGAATATAAAATATAAGATATAGGGGTTTTAAGCAGCAATCTTTCCCTGGAAAATATCTATGTTGTGTTTTGATTTTATTCTTTCTTCACTTGTTGTGATTGGCGATCGTGTTTATTTTCTGAAATTTATTTGTAGAAAGATTCAATATCTTTCTTTAGTATATCACATGATTGGATTGAATCCATTGATATACATATTGTTTTTATAATTTCCATAGATACCAGCTAGAATTTAGTTGATCAGAGCAGGGCCAGTAATCGCCCGCTCTGATACCATGTCAAACACAGGCACGGTATGAAAACAACATGAAAGATATAAGCGTGAGTTGTCATATTATTCACAATGATATACATTTATAGTACTTTAGGTGTGACTCTTGGATTCCACATTCCAATGTCTCTTGGACTCCCTATTCACCATTCACCTTCCACACTAACCCTAGGAGGATTAGGTGTCCAACAGTTGTAAACTTCTTCTCTAGTTTTCTACAAATGTACCATTTGATTTATCCTTCTCTTCATATCAGTAGATTCAACATCTATTTCTTGCAATAATTTTTATACTGGAATTCCTAGGGAGGTAGGAAAAACCACATCTACTCCATAGACGAACTGGAAAGGTGACATCCCAACTAACTTATTTGTGCTTATCCTATCAGCGCATAGAGAATTTATTAGTTTCTTATGCCAGGATTTATTGTTTTTATGTAGTAACTTATTTAGTATGTTAACCAAACTCTTGTTAGAATATTCTGCCAACCCATTTCCTTGAGGATAATAGGAATTAGAATGTCCTAGCACAATATGATACTTGTTGCATAAATCTATCATCTTTTTGGATTTAAAGGCATCAACATTATCTGTGATGATTTTGTGAGGACAACCAAATCCAGAAAAATATTGCTTTCCATAAATTGAATAATCATTGAGTCTGTAGCTTGTCTAGTTGGAATTGATTCTATCCATTTAGTGAAGTAATTTGTAGCTGTCAGAATCCATTTATGTTGATCTAAAGAAATCGGATCAATTTCTCCTATGAAATCTAAACCCCACAGTTGAAAAGGCACTTCTACGTAAATGGGCTTCAAAGGTAAAGGTAAGAGCTTCATTTTGCCTTCAGATATTTGACATTGATGACAAGTTGAAACCTTTATATGAACATCAGCAAACAAAGTGGGTCAGTAAAAACCAACTCTTAGGATTTTATTTGTTGTGGTTTTCCAGTAAAGATATCCTCCATAGTCACCTTTATTAAATTCTTCCATTATCCCGTCAACTTCATCTTTCATTAAATAATTTAGTAATATCCCTCTATGATCCTTCCAATACAAAGCTTTGTCTAAAATGTAGAACTTTTCACCTTTTAATTTGATAAACCTTGCCTTGGTTTTTGTCAAACTAGGGGGGCCTTGTAAATTCTGCAAAACATAAACAATATCTATATACGAAGGGGAAGTGACAAAAGTTTCTTATACCTATGGAATCGCCATCTCCTCTTCTCCATCAAGAGTAGGTACAAAGTTTATATATAGTGCATGAAATTTGATTCTGCCATTAATTTGGCTAATCCTTGACCTTTGATAAGCTTTGTTGGTTTTATTTCAATGTCATGTTCCAAAATAATTACTATCCATTTACCTTTTTTTTTCCATCTGGATCATTTTGAGTAAGGATATCCTTCACTACTGCACTTGGAACAAAAGCAATTACGTGAGAATGTAATATATACACTCTGAAATATTTTGAGGCTTTTACTAAAGAAAAACATTTCTTTTCCATGATATTATATTTCAAAGAAGCATCTCTCAATACTCTGCTAAAAATGGTTATAGGTTGCTCATGCCCTTCTTTGTTATTCTGTAACAATACTGCATCAATAGTGCATTCTGAAGAAAAAGAAAATATTATGAAATCTTTAGTGTAATCCAGACTAATTAAAACAGGAGCATGGGCCAAAGCTAAGTTTAATTTACTGAATGGTTTTCTTGCTTCAATGTTCCACTTTATTTCATTGTCTTTCCTTAACATATCAATGATAGTTTTCAAAATTTCAGCCAAATTAGGAATAAATCTCCTTAAAAAGTTTATTCTACCATTAAAATATTGCACTTCCTCCTTGCTTCTTTGGGGATCAATTTTCATGATAGCTTCAATCCTATTGGGATCGATTTTGATACCATATTTTGAGATTATATGGCCTAATAATTTTCCCTCTTCCATCCCAAAATTATCTTTCTTTGGGTTTAAATAAATGACATACTTTCTACGTTTTTCAAATACAATTCTTAAGTAATGCACATGATCCTCATCAAATTTGGAGAAAACAATAATATCATATTAGGTCCCTATATTACTAGTGTAATCCCTTATTGTTGTTAGTGTAGCCCCCTTATTTTTATTGTTGTACCCTTGTAACCCCCATATTGTTTTTACTGTGCCCTTACATTATTATTGTTAGGTCGGTTAGGACTCTATTGTGACCCCATGGACTTCTATATATAGAAGGAGGTTTTTTCATTTGTATGATCCAAGAATTTTTCATTTATATAATGTAAAGGAGGTTTATCCCTCGAATTGGCTTATTTATAAGGCGTTGATCTCTCTTTTCTTCTATTTTTGGAGCTGGTTTCATAACATTTGGTATCAGAGCTTTGGATTCTAGGGTTTCGCTGCTCCAAAAAGGTCATCATGGAATTTTCCATATAATTTTTTTTATACGAAGGTTCAGAAGCTCAAATTTTTACCACGAGAAGCCGAAATCATGAGGAAATTCGTGTAAAAATTTCAGACTTGGTTCACAATATTTGCAAAGATATGATCTGTGGAAGTTAGGGTTTTTTGCAGGCTCCTGAATTTCATCTAAAAGAGGTGACCTTGGGAAAATCACCATAATTTTTGCTCTGAGCATCAGATTTAAATTATGTAAGAAGTGACCAAAATCACACGGACTATAGTTTCCTATATATGAATTTCAGAGTCAAAGGAGAAAACAGTGACACATGGCATGTCGTACAAGTTCGCTCTATTGAACCAGCCCATAATTAGGTCATTGTGGGAGATTGGGCATAACTTTCTCTTGAAGCATCCAAATTAGGTCAGACCTATGGAATTTGAAAGAATATTCAGAGGGCTACCACAGGAACAAATTTCAAATATTGAAGATCCAAACTCAAAGAGATAATTCAGTTTCAATATTGAGCTCATCAAAAGCAAGAAAAAGGTGTGTATTTTTTTTTTCAAATTGCATAAGTCTTGTTTGAAAAATCAGTTTGAAGTGATTTCAAGGGCATATTGAAGCATAGATATCAGTGTTGGGTTCTAAAATTCCCCCTAAAAATAATTCAGGATCCATTAAACCCTTAGAATACTCTACTCTAACTCATGAAGATGAAGAAGTGCAACATGATATATCAAAATTACAAGAGCAAGTGCACCAAATTTTGCTCTCGCAAAGAGCAAAAAAAAATGAAATAGAAGTTTTGAATAAAGGCGTGGAAGCTAAGATGGATGATTTGAAGAAAGGCATGGAAGCTAATATGGATGTTTTTAAGAAAGGCGTGGAAGCTTAGATGGATGGTTTGAAGAATGGCATGGAAGACATGGAAGAAAAAATGGAAGGTTTGAAGGAAGACATGGAAGGTTTGAAGGAAGGTTTGACAAAGTTGATACAAGAAATGATTCCTAATGGCAAAAAGATAGTAGAGGAAACTCATGATGAGAAAAAAATAAATTTTAATCGTGATTTCATAAACTCAAATGTTGGATGGAAGACCCACCATATTCCAAAGATCGATATGAGGAAGTTTGATGGCAAGGATCTCGTATCATGGATACTACAGATGGAGCAATAATTTGATCCCAATAATGTGCAAAACACACAAAAGGTACACATTTCAACTTTATATTTAGAACAAAATACATTTGTATGGTATTGATGGCTTTTCTCCCGTAAAAAAAATTGGCACTTGGTCAATTTTTATGAAGCAAATGATAGCACATTATGAGGATACAAAGAGAAACGCCTTCTTTAGCCAATTGATAAATCTTAAACAAAAGGGTTCAATGGTGGGGCACATTGAGGACTTCCAAAAATTGAATATAAGGGTAACTAATATTCTAGAGGAACACAGGATTGATGTCTTCATAGGGAATTTAAAGGATAACATCCAACATGAGGTTTGCCTTTGGGAACCTGATTCACTGGAGAAGGCATTCAGGTTGGCAAGAAAAATTGAATGTAAAATTATGGCAACAACGAAGCCTACCACTCACATCTATAAATATGGAAGTGTTGCTACTCCTAGACTTCCACAACCTATAAGGTTGAAACCACAAAAATTGGAAGAAAAAAGAGAAAAAGTGCTTTGCTACAGTTGTGATAGCAAATACGCTAAAGGTCATAAGTGTGCTGAGAAGAAATTATTTTACATATATTGTGAAGAGGAGGAAGAAAATGAACAAGAAACTTCAAAATAAGAGGATATACATAAGGAACCAACCATAGATAATGAAGAAATGAGTCTGACCATATCGTGTAATGCATTGGCAGGAATTACCACTCCTTAAACTCTCAAGATAGAAGGACATAGCAATAAGAAAAAGGTAATAGTGTTGATTGATTCGGGTAGTACCCATAATTTTATTCACTATAAGCCAGCCAAGGAATTGAATTGCTTCCTATACCCAACACCTGAATGTCAAGTGATGATTGCAAATGGAGAAACTATAAATTTCTCTGGAAAATGCCATAATATCAAGCTAACCATGGGAGAATATGTATTGAATAGTCCAATGCTTTCCATTCCAATGGGAGGTGTTGATGTTGTACTAGGAGTACAATGGTTACAATATTTGGGGATGGTAGCTTTTAATTTTCAAGAAATTTTCTTTAAATTTTTTTCGGAAGGAAAGTGTTATTGCCTAAATCTACCTCAGGCTGAAGGAAGGCAGAGTCTAGGGTAACATCAAACCACGCTCAGCCTTGTATCTAGCCCTACAAGGACAGGAGAGGGCTCTCTCCGTGAAATAATATTCAAATAAACACAATAATTATCTGATATTAGGCTAGGTCAAATGATGGGGAAAAGGCTTTTAATAAAATAAATGAATTTTCAGGGATGTGAGGGACAAAAATGGAACAGCTAAAACCGGGAATTAAATCAGGACACAGGATGTTTCATGGGGCAAGATAGGCAGGAAACTTAGCAAATAAAATCTAATGAGGATGGGATGGGAAGACTGGTGAGGAGCTGAAAAGGGCACAATAAATGGATCCTTTTCAAACATAAGAAAAATACAGAGTATGAATGATTTCCCAAGGCAGAGTATATAAAATTTATTCTACCTTTCTATCTTGAAAACATTCAAAATTAAATGTTTATGGATGAATGGAACACATAACAATTCACATATGAAACAAAAAGAGAGAACAAATGCTAAATCTCATACCACATGGATCCCACAAATCAGAGCTGCATCTTTTATTAATCCCTGTCAAACTGTACAATGGAGCGCAAAAAATGTTCTTCCACACTTGAATTCTCAGACTCCGACTCCTTTATAAATGATTTACAATTACAATAAATAAACTGAACTGTGGAACCATAGATCCGTGAAAAGAGGAGTTATTCTAATAGCTCAAGAACAGAAAAATAAAGATAGAAAACAAGAGCCAATAATCTTTCCGAAAGGAAGAGCTGTGTTACATTATGCCACTCGAAATTTGTTGATAACCAATGAGGAGGCAAAACCTATAGCGAATATTCCTTTGAAATGTTACCGAGGAAAAAATAGGCAATCTGATCCTATTTCTTTGCTGTTGTAGATATCTCTATTTTATTTTAAGCTTTCTCAGCCTTTTGACTGTTTCTTTCCATATTCTGTTTGAACAAAACTGACCTTTTAATAAACATGCTTTCAGAATGAAACTTTGCCTTTGGTGAAGGGAAAAATGTATTTCAAGTGGGAAAAGGGAAGGGAAATGGGCGGTAATCATATGAAAATCGCAATCGCAATCGGAGCAGGAGCGGAGAGCTATATATATGAAACAATAGTGTAATCACAATCGAAATGGACAGGCGGAGGGGATATGACATATAATAACATATTTTGCGATGCGATTGAAATATTTTAAATAAAAATGATTTATCGCATTAATAAAGGGAAAAAACCCATTTAATTGGGAAGAGGCGGAAAGACCTGTGGTGGGGCCAAGGCCAATCGGGATTGGGGATTATAATCGCAATCGAAAATCAGAGGGGAGCGGAGTGTTATTTGAAACAACATTTCCGATGTGATGGGAAGAACCCTTTGTATTATAAATTAAAACCAAAATTTGGGTTTAACAAAGGAAAAGGCCCTTTATTATATGAACGGGTAGATGTATTGTATGGTGGGGCCCGCATAATCGCAATCGCAATCGGAGATGGGTGGAAGCGAAACACATATGGGGAATGCCGATGCGATTGGACCGATTAGCTGTGGGCGGTTCGATTGGCGGGGAAGATCAACGGTGGGATTGTAATCGGGGGATATTAGTCCATGGAGGTGTTGATTTGAGTTTGGGCCATCCGATCGGATGGGCAGATCGACGGCCTACAAGTAATTGGGCGTAGTCAATCGGAGGCAGGGATTAAGCGGTGCGATTGGATTGAGGAGAGCCTTATGAAAGTTCCGATTGCGATGACCCGATCGCGTATGAGTTGTCTGATCGGCGATCGGATCAACGGTGGAGATCTCGTCGGGTGGGACCGATCGGAGGTCGCAATCGCATCGGAGTTTTGGGCAATGGGTTAATCGGAACGCACATATCAAATGTTGCGATGCGATTGATCGGGGCGATGGGATCGGGGGTGCGATTATATATATCAATTGTGATGGGAGGGTATATATATATATATTTCAACTTTATAATAAAGTTCCACGGTATGGAGGGGAAGTGGTTTAATCGCATAAGTCACATTTTTATTTAAAAGATTTATAATACGATTTTATAATCGGAAAGGGAAAAAAGGGGTTTTTAAAGGGATATAAAACTTTAATTAAACAAAGTTTAAGGGAAAAAATGGGAAAAGGGGAAGGATTAGGATATAGAGGGCTTTTACTTCACTTAAGCATAAATTTCAATCCAGAAGTCAGTTTTGAAAGTGTAGTATACCGTTGGAAAGATCTTTCTGGGCTCTTTCTGATGGATCTGCTTGGAAGATGATTTGGCACCGAACATGCTGTGAAAAAATCTTCTGAAGGCAGGGACATCACTTTGTGGAGATAACAGCTTCTGAATTGTGACCTATTACATATGATGATATAGAATTACATAATGAATAATAATAAAGGCAAAATATCATGTTTTCACCTCAAAACATGGTTTTGAGATGAAAATTACATCAAACTGAAAAATATCTCTCTGATCTTCCAGGTGTTGTGACTTTGAGCTTATTGGCTTCCTTAAGACCTTGATGACCATTATTAGGCATTTTGAGACCTGATTGATAAAACCCTAGACCTAATGAAACTAAAACCCTAAAATGACTCTTTGCCAACTAGGAGACCAAACATGACTGTAAATGATTTTGATGAACAAAACTAGGCCAGCAGGTACAAGACATGAGGGATATGAGTGACAAGACCCTTCCGTCAGATGATCCATGCTCCTAATGGAATGCAGTTGACTGAACTGAATGAGACACCTAAAATGAAATGCAGCAAGAGAAATTTGAGCTCTGACGGAGGGATGAAGATACCGACTCTAACATTGGCTCCAATGGGGATGGTAGCTCCTTGGAGGTGCCAAGAACTACAGATTTCTGGGAGAGTAGGCAGTGCCTTCGTCCATTGGGCTATGGAGTCTATAACTTCGACAAACCAACACAAGACTCTTGACTCATTTTACTGACTAAAAATTGACTCAATTTCGAAACCAAAATGATTGAAAGACCTGACTCGACAAACTCAAACCAAAGCTGAAATCAATCTTCAGAGTTATAGCCTTCACCTCGAGCCCCAAACTGAAGAAAAGATCACAGCACACACTTGCAATGAAACTGAAATAAACTGGTATGTACAGTGAGAATGTAAAACAGCAGAAAACATTTCAGAAATGATACCGTTTGAGCAGTCGACCATTGACCAGCCCTCCTGGAAAATCTTCCCTGTTCATCTCTTTCAGAAGAAAAGAATTCTGACCCCGATATGCAACAATTTTGAAGGGTCCCTTCCAGAGATTTTCGAACTTACCATGCTTACCTTTTTCCTCATTCCTTGCATCCCATTTTAGCACCACTTCTTCCAATTGGAACTTGTCCGCTTTTGCTTTTCTATCATATATTTTCTTAATTCTCTCCTGTAGCTTGAACGTGTTTTGGAAAACTTCTTCTCTAGTCTGCTGCAAATGGATCATTTGATTTATTCTTCTTTGCATATGATCATCTTCACTGCCAGCTTCCTGCAAAAGTTTGACCACTGGAACTGTGAGAGAGGTAGGAAATACCGTGTCAACTCCATATACTAGCTCAAAGGGGGACATACCAATGGATTTCTTCTGACTCACTCTGTCTGCCCAAAGTGAATTTACCAACTTCTTATGCCAACTTTTCTTGTTTATTTCCAGCAGCTTTTTAATAATGTTGACCAAATATTTGTTCTAGGACTCAGCCAATCCATTGCCTTGTGGATGATAAGTGGTTGAGTGTCCCAAAGTGATGTGATACTTGTTACAAAACTCAACCATTCTTTTTGATTTGAAAGCTGCTGCATTATCAGTAATTAACTTGTTCGGACAACCAAAGCGAGACAAAATAGTATTCTCAAGAAACGAAATTATTACCGCATTTGTGGCTTGCCTGGTGGGAATCGCTTCAATCCATTTCGTGAAATAATATGTCGTTGTGAGGATCCACTTATGCTGAGTTGAAGAAGCAGGATGAATCTCGCCAATGAAATCCAAACCCCGCTGCTGAAAAGGAGCACTTACTTCAATGGGTTTAAGCGGAAAAGGTTGCAATTTCCTCCTCCCTCCAAAAATCTGACATTCATGACAGCTTTTAATAGTTTTGTACACATCAGCAAAAAGAGTCGGCCAATAATATCCCGCTATCAAAAATTTTTTGGTCATTGTTTTCCAAAAAAGGTGACCTCCGCAATCGCCCTTATGAAAATCCTCCATAACCTGCTTTGCTTCTTCTTCCACCAAAAAATTTAGCAAAACACCACCGGGATCTTTCCAATAGAGTACATTGTTCAAAATACAAAACTTAACAGCCTTCAATTTCAGAGTTCTAATTTTGTTTTTAGCCATTCCTGGCGGTGGTGACAAATTTTGAAGCACATATACAATATCTGAATACCAAGGAGAATGAACAAAGATTTCTGATACCTCATTTAGCGAACTCTCTTCATTTTCCTCGGACATAGCAGCAATGAGATTAATGTCCAAGGCATGTAAATTTGACTCAGCCATTAGCTTAGCCAGCCCTTGTCCTTTGATAAGCTTTGTAGGCTTTATCTCCACATCATACTCCAACAAGGCAGCAATCCATTTTCCTCGTCTCCCCTCTGGATCTGTTTGCACTAAAACATCCTTAACAACAGCATTAGGAACATAAGCAATAATATGAGAATGCAGAATATATACTCGAAAATCTTTCAACGCTTTCACTAAAGCAAGAGCTTGCTTTTCAATGATGTTATACTTTAAGGTTGCATCTCTTATGGTTCGGCTGAAAAAAGCAATTGGTTTTTCATGCTAATCTCTTTTCTGCATCAATACTGCTGCCATAGTATGCTCCGAAGCAAATGAAAACAAAATAAAATCCTGAGTATAGTCCGGGCTGATCAAAACCGGAGCTGAAGAAAGAGCCAACTTCACTAAATTGAAAGACTTGACAGCCTCCTCAGTCCACTTCACTACACTATATTTTTTAAGCATGTTTGTAATCTCCCTTAGATGTTCTGCAAGATTAGGCACAAAGTGACGCAAAAAATTCATCTTACCATTGAACGATTGGATCTCCTTTTTGTTTCGGGGAAGATCAATTTGTTGAATAGCTTCTACTTAAGTTGGATCAATGCGAATGCCATATTTTGAGATAATATGACCAAGAAGCTTGCCCTCATCCATGGCAAACAAATTTTTCTTCGGATTGAGTGACACACCATATTGTATACACCGCTGAAAAACAATCTTCAAATGGTAAAGGTGCTCTTCATCTGAATTAGAAAAGACTATCAAATCATCAAGATACACAACTAGAAAAACATCTTTCTCATTTGCAAATTCCATATCCATTGCGCGCTGAAAGGTTGCACCAGCATTCTTCAAACCGAAAGGCATTTTAGCATAATGGAAAGTTTCCCACATAGTGGTGAACGTTGTTTTGTCTCTATCATCCTTATGGACCAGAATTTGGTTATAACCAGAATAACCATCGAGTAGTGACATACGAGATGCTCCAACTACTTGCTGAAGTATGTGATCCATTTTGGGCAATGGATAATTATCTTTCAAAGAAACCTTATTCAGATTCCTAAATTCAATGCACAAACGAATCTCACCTGTTTTCTTGCGGACGGGCACCAAATTAGAAATCCAATCCGAAAATCTTATAGGAACAATGATACCAGCCTTGTACAATCGATTCACTTCCTTCTCAATTGAGGGCAGCAATTTCGGATTTATTCTTCTCAACTTCTGCCTGAAGGGTTTTTGATTTGGCTTGATCGGAATGGTGTGCTGAATTATGTTTGTATCCTATGTCTTCAAATCTGAATAGTCCCAAGCAAATACATCAGAAAAACATGACAAAAAACTGATATACTTTGCTTTTACCTGTGGTGGCAATGCTTTGGAAAATTTCACCATTTTTGGATTCTCAGCTGATCCAATGTTTACATCTTCAACTCCCTTTTCGGTTGGCCGCAAGGTTGGTTTTCGAGCTACGTCATCTTGATCGAAAATCTCCTCTAAAGGTATCAAACCTTTAGGAATGACATTATCCTTCAGCTGTAATACTTCCATCTGATTTACTTGCACATCAGCCCCACCATCATCATGCTCCACATCAATAGAAGTGTCTTTGAATTTACCTTCATTTTGCAGAAATTCGTCAATCTCTTCATCATCTTGAAATACTTGCCAATACCTTTAATTGTCTGGGACAGTCGGACGATGCTTCACATGAATTTCAAATTTGTTACTTGAGTTCATCGGAATTTTCAAATTACTTGCTGCCTTTGCAAGTGCATCTGCAATACCATTTTGAATACGAGGGACACAAGTCAAAGTATAGTCTGAAAACAATTTCAAGATATCAAGAACTGCATTTCGGTAAGCCCGCATTCGAGGATGCTTAGCTTGGTATTCACCTTTCACTTGTTTGATTACTAACTCGGAGTCGCCATACACTGCAATCCTCTTAGCATTCAAATTTCTAAGAATTTTTAGACCAGCAATTAAAGCTTCGTATTCAGCCTCATTATTTGAACAATCAAAATCCAATTTATAAGAACAGACCCTTACATTACTCGGCACTTTTTTTGGGACGGAAAAGGGGCTGCGTACCCAAGTGCCAATTCCAACACCATCTCTTCCTACTACACCATCAAAATCCATGGTCCATAAACCATCTTCATCTTCTTCCAAATGCTGAAATTCTGTTTGCTCTGTTATTTTTGCTTGTTGTCCATCAACTTTTTGCTGCTATCGAAAGGTTGATTGCTCAGCGGAACTTTCAAGCTTTTGTCTCTCTTTCTTTAAGATCTCTCTGAAATTCTCGGTGATTTCCAAAATGTCTTCTACTTCAACTAATTGGCTATTTACATCATTGAAACTATCTGAATACAAAAATAATGATTCTAAATATGTATGTACATAGTTGATTGGATGATTTACCGGTTTCTCCTTGCTGGTGATCATGTACTTCATCTTTTGCTCCCGATATAATATCCTCATCTGACCAAACACAGGAATGGTAGCATAGGAGAAATCAAGCTGCAATGTTCCCTTTAGTTTCGCTCCCCAAGATCTGGAAAGAAGCATGCCAAATCTAGGAGGAATATCCACCACAACCACATCCATCAAAACATTTTTAGTAGGAATCTGATCCAAGCTAACCACCAAATCTTTGATAAGCCCAATGCATCTTACTCTACTGGAATCAAAGGAATAAAGATCATGATACTTTCTAGTGATATCCAATCCCAATTTCTCCATGATTTCCCTCAGCATGAGATTATGAGAGGCTCCAGAATCAAACATAGCATTGTGTAACACAAAATCATGCAATCTAAGGCTGATATAAAAAGGAGGCACATCACTATATGGAGACTCACCATCCAATGTTGGACCAAAAATCAACTCAGGTTTATAATCTTCCACATTTACCATATCAAACAATGGATCTAAATTCAAAATCTTAGACACCTGACCCTTATAGCTGCTATTCTTCATCAATTCAGTCAAAGGAATGGATACTTTTAACTTAGAAATTTCATTTTCTAAGTTAAAAACTGAAACTTTCTCTACCTCTTTAGTCGGAACATCCTTATTTTCAGTTTTCTTCTTTGATATAATTGGCTGATTGGATATTTTGTTTGCTGATGGGGATTTTCTAGTAGTGGGATCAACTATCTCTTTTCCCTTCTTCTGCGCCACGGGTGAATCATTCTTTGGTGCTGAAACTTCCTTTCTCTTTTGAATTGGATTAATAGGTAAATCTCTATTTTTGAGTGAATATTTTCACTGTTGGGCTGTCAAGGCATTCATGTATCCCCTTTGATACTCATCAGATTCTTCTTCAAGAGTTGTCTCATTTGCCAAGATGAAATCCTCGTCTTTTTGTACAGCTGGGTTTTCTACATACTCCTCATCTTCAGTGATAAAAGTTGGCATATCATCAGGTGTAAAGAAATTATTCTCTTCTCCTATTACATTCTCTTCATCATCTAATTCTGGACCAACAAAATTCTGCTGTAAGGGTGTCTTCACTTGTTGTTGTGCTGCCGGTTCTTGTGCTCGCTGCTCTCTTTGCTTGATTAAAATTTTCTGCCAGTTGTTGATCAGAAAGATATGGTTGCACGAGAATGGTAGGAATGAAAGGAAGCTCGGTAGGAATCTGTGAACCAGATGTAACTGCGGATGACCCAAGAGTTGCAGATGCAGACTCTATGAACTCAGGAATATTTGTTGCCACAATGGAATTCTGAATATTTAAAATGTAACTGTCAATGGATCTATTAGCCTATTCAATTTCAAGGTACTTGATAAACTCTGGATTTATGACAGTAGAACCAATAGCACTTTTAGAATTAGTCTCAAACAACGACAACTCAAATTGTTTGTCAAACTCAACATCTTCAAGGTACTCAAAAATAGCGGGACATGAATGAGATTTAAATAGAGGAATCATAGGACTTTCTCGACGAAGGATTCTTGAAATAAGATTGGGATTTTCATACACATGAGGTGGATCGGGATCCATATTTGCTCTAGTATGTCATCTGGAAGCCAGTGTGTTGAATTATTTTCAAAAATCAAAGGGACAAAACCCAAAAATCAAAGGGACAAAACCAACTTGTTCAGCCTATCAAATTCTAAACTCATCATCCAAATTCTAGAACGATCTGATGTACTGGGGCAATTTACAAGTTAGATGTTACGTTTACAAACTAGACCGGAGATTGACTGAAGCAGCGTTTATCTACTTTCGCTAATGCAAAGCAAGAGCGTTTCGAAGGCTACCTAGCATAACTTCAGGCTCCGTCTGTAGCTTATAAAACAAATAACACTAACAAGGAAACCATTTTGTTTGTCCCCAGTATGGTCGCCACTATGTTATTGCCTAAATCTACCTCAGGCTGAAGGAAGGCAGAGTCTAAGGTAACATCAAACCACGCTCAGCCTTGTAGCTAGCCCTACAAGGACAAGAGAGGGCTCTCTCCGTGAAAGAATATTCAAATAAACACAATAATGATCTGATATTAGGTTAGGTCAAATGATGGGGAAAAGGATTTTAATAAAATAAATGAATTTTCAGGGATGTGTGGGAAAAAAATGGAACAGCAGAAACTGGGAATTAAATCAGGACACAGGATGTTTCATGGGGCAAGATAGGCAGGAAACTTAGCAAATAAAATCTAATGAGGATGGGATGGGAAGACTGGTGAGGAGCTGAAAAGGGCACAATAAATGGATCCTTTTCAAACAGAAGAAAAATACAGAGTATGAATGATTTCCCAAGGCAGAGTATATAAAATGGATTCTACCTTTCTATCTTGAAATCATTCAAAAGTAAATGTTTATGGATGAATGGAACACATAAAAATTCACATATGAAACAAAAAGAGAGAACAAATGCTAAATCTCATACCACATGGATCCCACAAATCAGAGCTGCATCTTTTATTAATCCCTGTCAAACTGTACAATGGAGCGCAAAAAAATTTCTTCCACACTTGAATTCTTAGACTCCAACTCCTTTATAAATGATTTACAATTACAATAAATAAACTGAACTGTGGAACCATAGATCCGTGAAAAGAGGAGTTGTTCTAACAGCTGAAGAACATAAAACTAAAGATAGAAAACAAGAGCCAATAATCTTTCCGAAAGGAAGAGCTGTGTTACATTATGCCACTCGAAATTTGCTGATAACCAATGAGGAGGCAAAACCTGTAGCGAAGATTCCTTTAAAGATTTTATTGTAGCAAAACCTGTAGCTGATAACTCTTCTCAGTTTATGTTTGAAAGATTTGTTATCTTCTTTAACAGGAATAGTATGTTGAATAATACCTTTATCATAAACATTTAAATCCTAATATCCCCATGCAAAAACATCAATGTATTCTTTAAACAAATCAATGTATCTCTACTTTTCTTCTAGAGGCAAGGACTTTGAAAGTTTCACAATATTGGGGTTTTCTTCAGTGCCTATATTGCAATATTCTACTTCAAATCCAATTGGTTGTATTTTAGGATTTTTAGCAACATCATTAAAATCAAAAATGTATTTCAAGTGGCACTAGACCTCCTGGTATTGCGTTGTTTTTAAGTTGCAGTATTTCAGACTCTTCAAAATCCTCATTGGTTTGATTGAAAATGGTTTCCGTTTCACTACCATCAGTATTGTTTCCAATGTCAATGTACAAATTCTTAAATTCATCCTTTAATTGCAAGAAATTATTGAGTTGTATGTCACTATCAAATACTTTCCAGTACCTAATATTATCAGGGACTACGAGTCTTTTTTTTACATCAATCTCTAAATTTTTGCTTGCTCTAAAACGCATTTTTCATATACTTGTTGAGGTAGGTAATGCATCAACAACTACATTTTCATCCATGGGAATTAATGACAACTGATATTATGGAAAACACTGTAAAAATTCTAAAAAAACATTCATGTATGCTCTCATTCTAGGATGTTTGGCTGAATATTCAACTTTGATATGTTTTATAATAAGTTTTGAGTCTCCATGAATTGAAATTATTTTAGTTCCTAATATTTTCAACTTTTGGAGTCCTAATAATAAAGCCTCATATTCAGCGACATTATTTGTACACTCAAAATTGAGTTTATGTGAATATTTCTTTGATGTACCTGATTTCATGTCTAAAATCCATACTCCAACTCCAACCCCTTCTTTCTTGACTGCTCTCCATGTTCCATAAGCCATATTGTTGTTCCTGATTTTCAATTTCAATTTGTGGTTTTCCATTTTCTATTTATTTTGATTGAATGTCCACAGTTTTCCATTTTCCTTCCAAACAAATATCATATGTAGGATGAAAGAGTCCATGTCTGAATGTACAGAATAAACTGGACAATTATTGGGTTTATCCTCACTGCTCACCATGTATTTCATAAGAGTCTCTCTATATAATCTTATTTGTTGACCAAAAAAAAGAATAGTTGCATATGTCATATTCATCTATAATGTGCCTTGCAATTTTTCTCCCCATGATATTGATAAGAGCGTTCCATATTTAAGAGGGATGTCAGCCACAGCAATATCCATTACTAAACTTTTTACTAGAATCTGAGTAAGCGTTACAAACAAATATTTTATTAATCCAAGACATCTTACTCTGTTTGAATCAAAAGAGTAAAGGTCTCTATAATGTATAGTTATATCTAGTCCCAATTTTTTCATAATTACCTTTGGCATCAAGTTGTGAAAATCACAAGATTCCAACATGGCATTGTGCAAAGTAAAATCATGAATAATAAGACTAACATAGAATGGAGGAAAATTTCCATCTTGTAAAATTCCATCTACTTAAGGTCCAAATAGTCATTTAGGTTGGTCATCAGTTACATTAACATTATTTTTTCCTTCTTCGATTTTTAGTGCCTTTACAACTTGATTTCTATATACATCCTTTTTCACTAATTCAAGCAATGAGACATGAATTTTAACACATTGACAATTCATTCTCAATGTTGAAAGAAGATTGACGTTGTTGAAGAGGTTAATCCCCTCTGCGGACAGAGGCAATCCCTACTAGCCCAGATCGGGTCTAGAAACAATCAAACACGCTACAGTGCAGGTTCCTAATTGCAAATAAACCGACTTGCGAGGAAGGCTTACCTGGAATCCAACGCTGTCATTTGTAGAAGAGGTGGTGCTCCCGTTCCTTTGCCACTGACAGTCCACAATCCACTCCGATCTCCCAAGTGATCGGACACCCTGCTATACAGAAAACAACACAATATAAACTATAAAATCCGAAATACTACAACTATATGGGTTAAAGAGGACATAACTCATGAACATAATCAAGAACAAAGAGTGGAACCATAACCAATAGTCGCTTATCATTAATGGTGGTCAAAAGAATACAACCATGGCTTCGACGCGGCCTCTCCTTTAGTGGGTCATCGACTGCATGTCTCGATAAAACTTGTCAAGAGATGGGACAAGCCTCTCTCTCTCCCGAGATGCCAGCAATGATATCCATGCTTGGATTGGCCTTAAGGGAATCGAAGGCTCTTGCGGCATAAGGATGTAAAAGCTTGGGAACTAGCTTGCAAAGGAGATGAGCAAAGATTTATAGATGGAGGAAGGAGTTGGGATCCCTATAATTATGGGATTGGCCCTATCATCAAGGAAGCTTCCATGAGAGGTGTCAAACCACTTCCTCTCTATGGAAATCCGTAGCCAAACCTCCCAACTCAAGATAGATATCAGTCCAGGAATTTGTTAGGACGAAACTTCTACCATTTATTTTTAAAAAACACCTCTTAATATGGTTGGCGCGGGTGTGGCTCTATGACAGAGTGCCAATTGGTGCGCCCTCTTTGAAGGATTTGCCCCCTTGGCGCGAGGGCTGAACTGTGGAACCGCGCCAATGGAAAAAGAGCTATTTTTAGGGTTTTTTGCAGGGAGATGTCTTCAGGGCAATGAAAGCTCATCTTTAGAGGGATGCAATGAAAGTATTTTCAAGTCTTGTCTCTACTCACAGGTCATGGAATGAGCCCTCCAATGTGAGGGATGGGGAATGGCAGGGACGGTGACAAATTTTTGTGTAACAGATGCCCCCTAAAGCATGAGGCCCGAGAGAGAGAGAGGGGTGAAATGCTTTACGAGAACATGCCGACTGAAAACACTGCCAGCGGAAAACCTACGGAGCGAAGTACAACTGATGTCTCAGATACATGATATATATGCGTGGTATGGGCGCAGCCATCCATAACAGAGTATACAATAATCGAGATCCAAGGCATGGACGCAGCCATCCAGAGAGGATCGATAAATAGACTCAGGTATGGTCACAGCCATCCAATAAGTGAGTCATGTAATAATAGTCCACAAAATCGCAGCCTGGATTCCAACAGACAAAATCCAGGGTCTTGCGCTCCATCTCGACCCGAACAAAGTACAAGTTCAAGCATGCGAATATGTGAGCTGAAGTCGAACATGCACGAACATCGTCTGATTACCAGCCAATGATAAAAGCTGTTAACAGACGCGAGAGGAACCACCAATAATGACAATGGCCCTCATGGTACTACAGGTACAATCTACGGTATCTGAATCAATGAGCTGGCGTCGAACACCCGTAGAATCACTCGATCGGAGGCCAATGATGAAAACCTCACGTCGAATGCGACGAACCTACCATTGAGGCATGTAGGCTCCAAGGTACCATAAGGGAGTCTCTAGATCAGCTTCCTGGATAATGAGCCGAAGTCGACAGGAAGTGACCTTGATCGAAGGTGGGCCATAATGTTTCCCACATCATCGACACGAGACAGAGGAACATGATGTTTTTTGTGAATCAGGATCATATGAGAATCAGAGGAAGGTTGATACTTTGCAGAGGTCAACTTCTCTTGAACATATAACGGCACAATAGTGGATTTGGCAGTATTTGACATCAACGGATCAGAGGTCATGGTGACGAGGCAATGAGCAGATGAGAGGTCAAAAGGGATTATCCAAACCCACGAAGGCAAGTGAAGAACGAGATGAGATGTCCCCAACCCGACACGAATGCAGACAAGTGCCATGTTCAAGAGCGACATACTGCCGACACGACAATGATGCTGGTTCCATTTTCCCCCACCATTTCTGGCGAGTACCCCAATTATTTTTGATAACAAGCTTGAAGGGGATAGCATATGCTTGCAATATAAGTCCGCCCTTCGGGCGAATCCATCCTAGTGCATTTAACGAGTCCTAGGAAGGAGGAACTCGGAGAACGTCATTTCGACTAGATCCGATGTCATCAGGGTTTAACGAGTCTGACAAAGGAAGAACTCGGCGTCTTTTCATATTTAGAGAGTTTGAAAAGACAGCAGAAAAGTAAACTCCAGCGGTCCCTTTTCGTAGATAGTTCCTCGGACCCGAAAAGGTAGAAAACAATATCCGAGAAAACCTCCTAGTCGCGATAGGCTAGGGTATTCCTTTTTCGTAAATAATCCATCCCAGCCCGAAAAAGGGTTAAACGTATATTGGGTAGATGTCGATTCGTGTCCACTTTAACGAGATTGAAACGACAAGGGCCTCGAAAATCTTTTCATGTTTAGAGAGTCAGAAAAGAGCTGAAATATGACTCCAAAGTGAATTTTTCGTGCATTTACCGAGTCCGAAAAAGTATAAAATACAACTCGTTTCACGGTTCAAGTCGCGTAACAAACCTGTTGCTGCACAAAAAGCAAGTGTAAAACCCATTTTTGACAAAATATATTAAAATATTCAGAAAAATAACTTTCAAAACCTATTTTGAGTTCAAAAAGTTATAAATATGTCAAATGGTAAAAATAAAATTACTTTTCACTATTTACCTCACTGAAGAGCAGCAGTGGTCCATTTTGTGTGCGAACTTCTAATGGCGATTGCGACCAATCCGGGCTACCATTCAGATTCTCGTCTGTTCTAGGTAAGAGGCACTTCTTTGTACTCCATTTCAATCTATTTTTCATGAATTTTTATTGTATATTAGACTTTTGTGAGGAATTTTTCAATTTTTAGGGCTCCACCCATTGGCGCGGGTACCTGGCACGGACCCGCGCCAATGGCATTTTATTTCCAAAGGGCCCGCGCCAACTGGCGCGGATTTTAGGAAAACAGTCGTGCCAGCGGCGAAATCCAATATTCCATTTGAAATTTCCACACAATGAATGAATTGCATGAATTTTTAAGGATAGCAGAGGTCTAATTGAAGTTTTTTTTTTTTACCATGTGAATGCAGGCAATCGATCAAAATGTTCATTGAGTGGAAAGAGAGGGAGCACGGGGAAGAGGATGAACAAGCCATGGAGAGTGAAACTTGCATGAATGCCCTCAAGAACTGTGGGCTTAAGAATTTCTTCCTAACACCTTGCTTACGAGCTCAGCCTGAGCTCCTACAGTACTTGATCAGCATATGGGACGAACATGAACAAGTGTTCAAGTTGCGGGACCAAGTATTAGAACTGGAGGTCTCTAACGTATACTTCATAACCGGACTATCGCGCAGAGGTCCGGTGCCCATATTGACAGGGAGCAGACCATCTGGTGAGAAGATGGAGAAAGTGATGGCACGAGTGTGTCGAGGGGCACGACTGGGATCAGGAAGTGGAAAGGTGGACATCCATACTATTCCTGATCTAGCACTCAGGGTAGTGCTTCATACCATCACGCGGGCCGCGGGATCGCAGGCACCGCACGAGGAAACAAAGGCCCAACTCTTACTGGCCTCAGAGTGCATGAGTCCCCTATTATTCGACTGGGCCACAGCAGTGACAATAAATATCAAGAGACAGCTCACGAAGTGTAAGCAGGCCAAACTGAAATAGTTTGGCTACGGTTCTATCCTGGTATCGTTCATTCTGGAACGATTACCAATCTTCCAGGGAAAATGGGCCATAGTAGCTGAGCCGATTCCACGAAAGCCAAGAATGGCTCGCTGGGCGGCATTGATGCCCAGAGCTGGAGGAGGCCAATAGATGTCCTGGAGGCCGGAGTTTTTTGGGTGGTTGCGGCGTCAGTTGATTGTAGTGGAAGATTGGCCCTATGTAGGAACCAATTTCACTGGAGACCCAGATCTCCCACTGCCGGAGGGAGATGATTGGGACGAGGAGTTGGGTATGATCTCTTCTCTTTTTGATTTTTATGTTTTATGATGTTTTTTTGGTAATACATGTTCTTCCTGACACATTTTATGTGTATGCAGACGTGGGCCCAGAGAGACCAGCTAGTATGTCTCCTATCGCGCGGAGGACTCTTCCCGCACCTGATCCTCAGGTAGAGGGTGCAGAGGGGGGGGAGTTGATCCAGAATCTTGAGGGTATTGCCCGAGGGATCCCAGACTACGCCCGGCTGGCAGATGTACCGATGGCATACCAGAGACATATGGTGGGAGTACCTAGTCGCCTCCACCGACTTCTGAGATGCTTAGTGCGTGCAGTCACTTGTTATCATGAGCACCATGCGGATTAGACTCCTAGGGCTTTTATCGTGCATATTTTTGAGAGACATGTCGTCTCCAGATTTATTAAGATGAACATGTATATTTTGATTTAATGTGATGCACACTATGCAAACATTCGATATCTATATATATACATATCTATTTCGAGATGGATTTTCCTTTTACATGTGATGATGATTTACAAATTGCGCAAATTTCTATCTAGAACCAAATTAGCTACTGCATCAGTTAACGAATTCATATGCCTGGGTATATGTTGATATGTAATATAGTAAAAATTTCTTTCCAGTAAATGAATATGCAGATACAGACATAAAATGGATGGGTTTCTTACTGAATAGTGTCCGTTCAGTTGTGATACTACAAGTTGCGAGTCTAGATACACAAGCATTTCACGGATACTGAGGTTTACAGCCTCGGTTAATAATCTAACACAGCACTATATTCCACGATGTTATTTGTAGTACGTCCCAGACACACACCTTGCAGGTTGACCAACTCACCAGCAGGATCGTAGATTACCCAGGCCGTCGAAGACAGATTCTTGGTACTGCAGGAGGCACCATCCACGAAACCAGAAAACGGATTGATGGACATCTGCACAATCAGGAAGACCCGATCAGCAGAAAGATGTTTACATCGCAAACCACACCACACATGCACACAAATGAAATAACACACTTATGTACACACACCACACCAAAAATGACTTCAAGCGTAGTATTTTTTAAGGTACAGCCCATTTCTGGGCTGCGCCAGCGGAACTCCTTCATAATCTATAAGCTCATAAGCCCCATTCTTCAAAACGCGTTTTACTATGTAGGGCCCATGGCACATAGGTTGGAACTTACCGGCCCCAAGCTTGTCATGCGCTTGATCGTATAGGAGGACGAGGTCTCCTTCGATAAAGGAACGTGGAGAAACTGATTGATCAAAGTGAGCTTTGACCCGCTTCTTTTGTGCTTCAATGACTAAAGCGGCTAAATGGTGGGTTTCATCTAACCATTCCAGATACAAAATACCTCTTCCTCAGCAGAAGTATCGGGTAGAAGTTCCACAACTAATTTCAAAGAAGGAATCTCGCATTCAACCGGAAGAGTTGCTTCCAGACCATACACCAATTGAAATGGTGTGAATCCAGTTGCACTCTTTGCAGATGTCTGGTATGCCCATAGAGCTGAGAACAGTTGGAGGTGCCAATTGGATTTGTGAATACCAGCTGTTCGTTGAAGCATAGTGACCAAAACCTTATTCACTGCTTCAACCTGGCCATTTTCCTGAGGGTAATATGGCGTTGAGCTATCATGACGTAAGCCCAATCTTGAAGTCAACTCGGCCATCATATAATCTCGGAAGTGAGTACCATGATCGGTGACGATGGCTTGAGGGACCCCGAAGCGTGCAATGATGTGGTTGAATATGAACTGAGCAGCCGCCTTACCGTCGGCAGCAAGTGTAGGCATCGCTTCGGCCCACTTAGTGAAGTAGTCGACAACGACGATTATATACGCATGTCCCCCGGTCGAACGAGGGTTACACGTCATAAAGTCCACGCCCCATTTCGCAAAAGGGCTGACAGTAATAACAGGATGTAAGGGGAGAGGCGGCGCGCACATCTTGCGCTGAAACACCTGGCACGCATGACATTTACAGACTGCAACGATACAGTCTTTGAATATGGACGGCCAGAAGTAACCTGCTCGCAGAATTTTCTGGGCAGTAGCATATCCGGACATATTTCCACCACAGGCGCCACTGTGGCAGTCATTTAGGACCCTTTCAGCCTCTTCCAAGGTTAGGCACCGACGGAGCACCGAATCTACTCCAACGCGGTATAAGGTATCTCCTACGATGCGGTAGGGTTGAGACTGATGCCGAATTCGACGTCAGGCATCTTTAGTCAACTCAGACCAAAATGTGGAGGTCTGAAGATACACGATTATGTCGCCATACCAAGGGTCGCGAGTACTGATGAGGAAAAGAGTTTCATCCGGGATATGATCCTCGGAGAGTGAAGGAGTGGAGTCTGTCGGGAGTGAGTATATAAGATCCGCGAAAACAAGTGATTTGGTTGACTTAGCAGTAGTGAACTCTAAGTCAAAATCCTACAGGATAACGATCCATTTGGAGTAATTTCCCCCCAGTAATTGTCGAGAAAGAATATATGTCATGGGGTTGCAATCCGAAACCACTGTTAACGTACGCAACAGGATGTAGTGGCGAAAACGCTACACAGCATGTACTGCGGCTAACGCCAACTTCTCGACGTGATCATAACGCGTTTCTGTACTGAGAAGGTTTCGTGATAGATAATAAACAACATGTTCATTACCATCATCATCATGCTGCACCAGAACCATAGCTATGGTTCTAAACGCAACAGCGAGATACAAAGTGAAATCACGGTGGTAGTTAGGAGGACGAAGCAAAGGAGCATTAACAAGTAACGTCTTCAGCTTCTCAAAGGATTGTTGAGAAATTTCGTCCCAATGGAAGGGAACCTTCTGCTTTAATAGGCGGGTGAATCCATTAGCCACCTCCGCGTAGTTCGGGATAAAGCGTCGAAGGAAGTTTGCTTTTCCCTACAGACTCTGCAACTGATATAATGAGGAGGGTGATGGGAGATTGATGATAGCCTCGACTTTTAAAGGGTCAAGGAGAATTCTGTCTTTGGAGACTATGAATCCCAAAAGACAGCCAGAATCCACGCAAAAGACGCATTTATGAGGATTAAGCCTAATATTGTAGCATCTACAGCGAAGGAAAATTTGGCAGAGGTGTTCAGGGTGGTCCTCTCACCTAGCTGAATGAGCTGGCAAGTCGTCCAGATAAGGCTGAACGATATGGCGTATGTCATGGAAAGCGTAAGACATCGCGCGCTGAAAAGTGGCTCCAGCGTTCTTCAAGCCGAACGGGAGATTTTTATACGTGAAAGTACCCCATGGACAGATGAATGTAGTCTTGTGTTGATCAGCAGGTAGAATGTTGATCTAATTATACCCCAAGAAACCATCCATCAAGGAATAAATCTCACTTCCGGCACATTCGTCGATGATTTGGTCTATGAACGGAGTGGGATAATTGTCCTTCGGACAGGCGCGATTAATGTCGCGGTAATCAACACAGACCCTAATAGTACCCTGCTTTTTATAGACAGGGACAATGTTGGAAACCCATTCTGTGAGGGGGATGGGATAAATAAAGCCCGCGTTCAGAAGTTTTTCAACTTCTACCTTAATTGCAGCGGCTTTACGAGGATGCATTGGGCGTAAGCGTTAGCGCACGGGTTTCGCACCAGGGTAGGTTGGAATCTCATGCAGTACGATACTGGGATCAATCCCAGGCATTTCCTCGTAAGACCAGGCGAACACATCTTTGAATTCTTTGAAAAGATCAGTATAGACCTGTATCTCATCAGGAGAACAAGTCACTCCCACGTGTATATTCTCAACGATCCTCGGTTTAACGAAGATGTTGATCGGGATGGTTTGAGTGATATTACTCAGGTTTCCCTCCGAAAGAACCTCATGCGTCAAAATGGGCGTTTGGAGAGGAGGAGTAGGAACCTGAGATGCATAACGCTCTAGACAATCTGACATTGCCCCCAAGCTAGGCATGAAAGAGGAACGATGATGTCCATCGCCCCAAGGCAGCTCCTCAAGAGACATTGTTTCAACAATGGCTTCATCGGAAGGAAAAGTCTCTTTGAGAGGATCAGGTGAATCGGCCTGACCAAGTGTTACACCATTTTTTGGTCATCTAACCTACTATCATTAGATAGACCCAAGTACACCATGTAAGACCAATTTTACCCTAAGTAAAATTGCCTTCACTATGTAAAATAACTTAATAAAACACATTTATTAGGTTGTTTATGGTCTAAACAGGAAACCCCAAAAGGAAATATTAGACAAACCTATATTTGTTTGATTTTCCTCGAGGAATAATTAATTAAACAATAATTTAATTATTATTCCTGGTCATGTTTAACCCAAAACAAAGAAATTAATTAGATAAATCTTTATTTATCTTATTATTTTCTAGGAATAATTATTTAAATCTTATTTAAATAATATTCCTTGTTAAATATGACTAAATCACTTATAAATAATTAAATAAATCATTATTTATTTTATTATCATTCAACCACTTCCTTAAAATGATAAATAAATCATTTATTTATTTATTATTTACAAATAAAGGGATTTGACCCAAGTCAAATACTTTTTCCCTCCAACAAATATAATAAAATATTCCATAAAAGGTGGATCTAGATTTAGTTAATATTATTTTAATCATGCACCAAGATCTAGAATGACCCAATATTTTGTTATAAATAGGAGGTTTTTTCCTACCATTCTTCACCTTTTGTTGCCTATTAGATCACTCTGGATCTAAACTCTTGGTCTGACTTTGAGCCATTATCATTGTCATATTTTCCATTATTTGCTGTGTGAGCTCCCTTTGAGTTCTATCTTTGTCTGGGTTTTCTACACCAACAGGAGAGAGAAATGCTAGATCCGAAGTGCTGAGGACTTCCAAGAACCCATCCCATTGAGGAGAATTGGAAACATCTTCTTGTTTTCCTCCCAGGTGCCCTTAATACAAAAAAATTCTTTCAAAAATTGTTCTTGTCTTGTCTATTGGATATATGGAGCAAACCCTTCTTTTTACTGCTTAATGTCTTTCTATGCATAGATCTGGTTTTTTGCAGCTCTTGTCTTGATCAACTAACTGCAGATCTGAAGATATTGGCAGCCATATTTGATGTTAGGGCTATTATTTATGCGTAGCTAAAGTGGTCTTTTTTCGTACACTTCGACAAAAGATTCATACTAACAACTGGTGACTCCACACGGGTTTTCAATTACGACCGCTGTCGTTTTTCATATTCCTGCATATCCAGCTACTTCAGACCCTAGGGTTTCTTTTCAGCTTTTTTTTTTTCCTAGTTTTATGTTGTTTTTCACCTATAAAACCCTAAAACATTAAAATTTTTAACTTCCGCGTGTTTCTGGCCCTATTGCGCAGGTGACAAACATCAGCCGCAACTGAGATGGCAACTTTTCCGGAAATCTATCGTCGGGACACTCGGAGCTTCAAGTCGCACTTTTCAGCCCAGAAACTGCGACTTGGACCTCCAGGTCGCACTTTTCAGCCCATTATCTGTGACCTGCACAGAAAACAGGTCAGAACCTGTGACCTGCCAATTTTTCTGCAATTTTTCTGGGTTTTTTTGAAGCTTCTGTCAGGGTTTTCCAACCTCTATCTCAGCCCGTTTCGACCTGTTTCTGATCTGTTTTTCTCATCTAAGTGGGAACATAGCCCCGTAGGGCTTCATTACCCTCCACTTTTGGTGGAAGAGTTTTTATCTGTTTCAGGGGTCTGTTTTTTTCAGAGTTTCAGCCCCCCCTTTTCCAGATCTGATACCTCCTTTAATCAGCTCTTCTCCCTTTCAAATCACCTCCTGAAGATTTGTTTGGATCTACCTTTAGGGCCTCCTCCTTGCCCCTTCTGCTTTTTGTTGATTTCCCCCTTTTTTCCAGCCACCTTGCCTCTGCCTCTTGGCTGTGATCTGCCCCTCTTTTCAGCAGTTTTCTCCTTTAGATCCCTGTCCCTTCCGACCCTAGATCTATTGGCCTCTTTTTAGTGTGTTTTGACTAGATTTTTCCCTTTGATAGACTAGTTTTGAGAGCCCCGCCTTTTTGGGTTAGATCGATGCATTGATTAGCTGTTAATTTTCTGTTATTTCGGCATTATATACTGTTCTCTGCAGCATTATTTTCAGTTACGCAGCACACTTTTTCTCTTGCTCTCAAAACGAAAAGGGTTTAAAAATTAAAATTAACGCACGCCACACACTCACCCTAAGTGAAGAAGAGCCTGGTTTGCACCGCTAGGAAAAGACTTTAAAATCAATTGACACTGCACCTTTCTGCCCTTGTTTCGAAATTGTAATCACTTGATTCTGCACCTCCCTACCTTTGTCGGTCGTTCTTCTTCCCCTCGTGCCGTGTTTGTGTTGTCACCATTGCGCCCCCAAAGCGCACATCCCGGAGACTTCTTGGCCTTCACCCTCAGTTTCCGGTCGGTCAACCTACTCCTTCCTGCCGTCGTCGAGTTAGTCCTCCTCCGAGTCCGCACTCCAACTCCTCTTCTGGTTCATTGGGTTCTCCTTTTACTTCCGGTTCTCCCCCTGTCACCTTCACTATGTCTAGTCCAAGGCCTAACGCTAGCGGTAATCTCGGCCCTAATGCCGGGACTGCTACTAGCGGAACCACCATAGGAACTACCTCGGCTGTGCCCTTGCTCCCCTTCATGGCTTTGGACCGATTGACAAATGACCATGACGCTAGTTGGCCTGCTATACCGACAAAGATCCCTTCTGACATCCCAAAGTTTGAAGGCCTTGCTGGAGAAGATCCTTCAAATCATGTCCGATCTTTCCACATGTTGTGTTCATCTACCTCCATTACCGATGACTCTATCCATCTTCGGTTGTTCCAACGAACGCTTACAGGTGCGGCTTCTAAGTGGTATGTTGATCAGGCCCCTTCCTCTCATACCACCTTTGCGACTCTTGCCCGGGCTTTTTTATATTACTTCCAGCTTCCCCTTCGTTATGACACTGGTATCGAACTTTTGACTTATTTCTGTCAATCATCTGCGACTCGCCTATCCGATCATGTCTAGGAATGGCGGAGAAGAAAGAGCCTATGTCAATCCCCTACTTTCGAAGACCGTGCCTACATGGACTGGTTCCTTAGATCTCTCTTGCCTCCTATCGGGAAAGATGTCGCATCGCATTTTCCCCAAACCGAAGAAGTCGCCCTCCAACTGGCGTTAAAATATGACTTGATCTACGCTCAGACAGGTTATGTTTATACCGTTCTACCTGATCTCCCCAGACCCGGTGGTGTCAACGCACAGGGGGCACCTCATGCCGCCGACGGTATCATTGGAGCTCTCTCTCATCCATATGCCCAACCTCCCATGGGTTATGGTTTTTCTAGGGGAGGGGGCAGCACCTCCCACACTTGTCTCCCTCCTAGTAGCACGTATCCAGGATACAACATACCTCCTCTTTTGGCCCAACCTCCTGGTCACCATACTGTTACCCAACGCCCTTATTATTCGTATCCGCAGTTTAGTGCTCCAGCTCCTCCAGCATCTGCACCTCCGCCTTCCTAGCCTTCTCAACCCCTGCAACAGCAGTCACCGCCCCCTCAAGAGCAGGTGGATGCATAGCAGGGATTCATGGCTACCCAACCACCTGACAGAAGGTGGCCACTCAACCTTCCCCTTCTGGTTCCTCCAATTACCACATCCTCATGATGAACTCTTCTCCACCTCCAACCGTCGACCTCAACCTTCAAACTTGGTCCCATCAGTACCCCAAGCCTCCCGCTCTATCTATCCCCGAGTCACCTTCTTCAAGGTCTACAGATCCTCTTTCAACATCCAATGGTCCCTTGCATATCCCTCACCCCAAAGTTGAGGTTGATACCAAGATTCCCTAGGGACCATTACGCCGAAACGCTACTTCTAGTCGAGCTGCTCATTCATATAACATCGTAGATGATTTGGCACAATCTCCTGCTGTCATTTCAACACTGGAACTCCTCCAGTCGTGCCCTTATCAAAAGAAGGCTCTACTATCTGCCATGGGTGCTGTAGATCCTGCTGATGACCAATTGATTGTTTTCGACACCCATCAATCAAACCATCCTCCTCTTCCTGCTTCCGTAGCCTTCCAAATCCCAATCAAAATCCAGAACGCTAACGTTTCTCGGTGCATCATTGATGAGGGGGCATCCACCTATGTGATGTCCGCTTCGATTTGGAAAAAACTCGGATCTCCTGAATTGGCCCCTTCCACAATCACCCTCCGTGTATGGGATTGCCATGCCTCCCAGCCCATTGGCTTATTCCATAATTGTCCTATCACTCTTGCAGGCAAGACTGTTTGCGTTGACGTTGAAGTCATCGACGCCCCTCTTGATTATAACATTATTTTGGGGCGTAGCTACACTTATGCTATGTCTGTTGTCCCATCCGCAGTCCACCGCAAGATGTTTTTTCCTCATAATGGAAAGATATTCACTATTGACCAGTTGATGTATCATGAGCCAAAATCTCCGGCCTCCCCTGAGTCGACCATCTCTTCTGTAGCCAATCAACAAACTATCGATTCTTTGACCAGTGTCTCTCCCGGCATCTACAAAGACTCCTCTTTGCTTGGAACCTTCCCTGGTATTCCTCCTCCTCCTGTCTCTGACCCCAGCTCATCGAATGTTTGCATGATGCAATCGTCTCGGGCTACTCTCAAGCAACCTACTTCGGCTAGTTAGCAACCGCGCTCTCCGCAACCTGCTCCTAGCCCTTTACCTGCAGCTGGTAGTCCTGAGCCTCTTTATCCTCCTAGAATGGTTCCTCCAAGCATTAGCCATTTAGGAGCCATCTCACCTGGCCATTACCCCTCTGGTCAGATACCGTTCCTAGCTCCCCCACCAGGAGTGTACGCGGTACCTGTCATGGCCACCCTCTCTCTTCCTAACCTGACCCTTGGGATTCCTGTCTGGTACCATGATCCTCCAGCCGCAACCCCGCCTGGTCAACCTAAACCTTATATTGCTTTGACCTCGGTTCAACCGGTCCCCATGACTTCTCCCGATGCAACAGTGCCTTAGTCACCTCAACAGGAACCACCTCCTGTTGCGACCGCTTCGAGTAAGAAGGGAAAAGCTCGCAAGGGGGCATCAAAGGACAAGGCTGCCCCGACAAAACCTGCCCCTCTTCAGCCTCCAAAGCATACCATCCAGTGTGCTTTGTGTGATGTTGTTGGTCACACCTCCCATACCTGTCCTGAATTGCTTCATCTCAAGCCCATGGTTAATGTCGCGTTCCCTGAGTCCACGGTCCTGGAAGCCTATGTTCCTTCTGCAACTGCGGCCAAGAACCCCAAGACTATTCACACCAACCACCCCTGTGCTTTGTGTGATCTCCATGGCCATTACACCCACCTTTGTCCCCACCTCAAGGACTTCCGCACCTCTCTAGCCACGGTCCGCCAATTCGAGGCCAAGCGCAATGAGTCCACCTCTCCCCTATTTGCGCATTTTGCTTTGGCAAAACTACCAGACATGACTGCTCCCATTGACATTCCCCCTCCTGATGTCGAGATGACAGAGCCTTCGTCCAGCATTTTCTACCTATCATCATCCATGAGACCCTCGAGGAACAATTCCTCTGAATCCTCCCCTGTTTTTTCGCTTGACCTTCCTTCAGCGATCACCTTGGGCTCAACATCGGTAAATCCTTTACCTACTTACTCTTCTGTCACCCCTTGTGACGATGCGCATGTGAACCCCTCTTCTCATGATGATGATTCTGGTAGCTTCGCCACGTCGGGTGGTCTTTCTTCCACCAGTCACCCCATCTTCTATCACGATGACGACATTATGGATGAAATCCCCACCCCTGACTTTATCTATCCCCCCTTACATCGAACCCATGTGTTCGAACCACATGCACCTTGTGGCCATTACATTGAAACCCAATATTTGGGTAAGGGGGCACCCATATTCGAGAGACCAGGAGAAGAAATTCTCCAAAACTCTCCTAGTGTATCTGGTCGTGTTGACTTTAGTACCATTATTCTTCCACATTTCGAAGAACCTCTAGAGTCCCATATCACTTCAGATCACTCTAGGGATGATACCCCTTATCATTCCCTCATCTTCCATCAGCAACCCAATCTCTTAGACATTGTTGTTGACCAACCTATGGGTTTTCTAGGAGAGCATCCGTTCATTATCTCCAAATCCTCTCTTTGGGATAGTGACACCAGGTATGCCAGCCCGAAAACTTAAAGTCCATTTGATTCCTATATGCAGTACCAAAAGAGATTGGTAATCCTCCATTCCCTTTCTCACACTGCATAACCATCACGAAAACAAATGGCGCACCACATCATTAAAATGTGTTTAGATTCCCCCTTTTCTAAATAAATTTTGGCATGACCACACCATGCTTTGGGGCACCTATGCCCCTCAACCATAACCCTCCTCAAAATCGAATTTCTTCACTTGCAACACTCATACTAGGGGCACCATTTGGCCTCCATACTTATCTATGCTCGTGTTGATGTTTGTCATGAGTTACCATCCTGTACTCATGTTTTCATAGTCCCCCATTGGACCTTTACTGTGTGGCAGCACCCTCAATTCGCCCTTGTTTAGAGCATCCAAGTTGAGTCATCACTGCATTCATGGAGTCTATCCCGAGTCCCTTTGAACCCCGCTATAGTCCTCCATCCTTCATTGCTTGGTCCCTCTCTTGTGTCGCACATTATGGCCTTCAGTCCCACTGTCCCCTATCCCTCATGATATTGTGTCAGTCGCTGCCATGTCATTCATGCCCTTTGTGCTCTAACAAGGGAAGTTGTCCATTCGCTACTCAGTCCCCTCCATTTCATCATCATCATTGGTATTAGTCTGTCAGTCGCTCTACTATTTTCTCTCGTGCCTTAGTTGAGGATCTCTCATTGCCTCACCTATGGCGGACCTCCTTCTGTCGACATCAACTCATTCATTCCAGAAGACAGGTCTAGAGGGCGGTGTACCTTGGTTCCAGCTTCCACTCTTGTTCGGTGCCTCGGATCAGGAAAAGGGCTTTCTCATTCCCCTTTGACTTGATTTTTTCTCTGCTCCAGCTCCTTTCAGCATGATCGAGCTCCGTATGCTTGATGGTCCAGTGATGTAGCAGCAGCTATTGGTGATGCCCGGGTGTGTGTGAGATGTCTCAGCCCTCATGAGGGGGTGGCCCTGCAGGTAGCCCCCCACATACCTAGATGACCTCTTCATTACCGCCTTCGATGCAGCTCCATATATTTGATGATGTCGGCCTTAGCCGCTTGCAGCGCCTCTTTGATTTGCATGTATCAATCATATTTTTTGAGCCCCTCCCTGCTTATAGGGGGCATTTGGGTTGTATTTGTATCTCATGTACTCAGATATTATTGTATAAGTCCTGGCTGTCATCCTAGGCATAGCATGTATGTGGGATCCCTCATTGTATTTTTATCTGGCTCATTTTTCTGCCGGTTGTACTTTATGGTTCGGTCCCTTGTTTACTGGACACACTATTCTTTTGTACTTTGTCTCGGCGGGCATAGGTATGCCTCCCCCGCCGCCTTTAGCACAGGTACCCTCTCATAAAAAGAGACTTGTTGCACCTGTAAGTCTTGTCTCCTCAGGGTCTAGTTCTTCAGCACATTATTCTACCTTACATCTCTCTCTCCGACTTCCCTTTTGATGTCTGGTGATTGAGTTCTTACAACGTACTTCGGTCATACGATTTGCTCCTAACACTTCGCACGGCGGGGAAATCTATTACACCATTTTTGGTCATCTAACCTACTATCATTAGATAGACCCAAGTACACCATGTAAGACCCGATTTTACCCTAAGTAAATTGCCTTCACTATGTAAAATAACTTAATAAAACACATATATTAGGTTGTTTATGGTCTAAACGAGGAAACCCCCCAAAAGGAAATATTAGACAAACCTATATTTGTTTGATTTTCCTCGAGGAATAATTAATTAAACAATAATTTAATTATTATTCACAGTCATGTTTAACCCAAAACAAAGAGAAATTAATTAGATAAATCTTTATTTATCTTATTATTTTCTAGGAATAATTATTTAAATCTTATTTAAATAATATTCCTTGTTAAATATGACTAAATCACCCATAAATAATTAAATAAATCATTATTTATTTGATTATCTTTCAAACCACTTCCTTAAAATGATAAATAAATCATTTATTTATTTATTATTCACAAATAAAGGGATTTGACCCAAGTCAAATACTTTTCCCTCAACAAATATAATAAAATATTCGATAAAAGGTGGATCTAGATTTGGTTAATGTTATTTTAATCATGCACCAAGATCTAGAATGACCCAATATTTTGTTATAAATAGGAGGGTTTTCCTACCATTCTTCACATTTTGTTGCCTATTAGATCACTCTTGGATCTAAACTCTTGGTACGACTTTGAGCCATTATCATTGTCATATTTTTTCCATTATTTCTTTGTGTGAGCTCCCTTTGAGTTCTATCTCTGCAATGCAGGTTTTCTACACCAACGGAGAGAGAAATGCTAGATCTAAAAGTCTTTGAGGACTTCCAGAGCCATCCATTGAGGAGGGTGAAACATCTTCTTGTTTTCCTCCCGGAGTGCCCTTAATACAAAAAATTATTTCAAAAATTGTTCTTGTCTTGTCTATTGGATATATGGAGCAAAACCTTATTTCTTGCTTAATGTCTTTTTATGCATAGATGCGGTTTTTGCGGCACTTGTCTTGATCGACTAGCTAACGGTCTGAAGATATTGGCAGCCATATGTGATGTTAGGGCTATTAGTTATGTGTAGCTAAAGTGGTCTTTTTTCGTACACTTCGACAAAAGATTCATACTAACACCAAGCCAGGGGGATTGAGAGTAGACATCTAGAGCCATGCTCAAAGGAGCATGCTGAGGAGGTGGAGGATCAGATGCGGCAACAATTTCACAGTAGCTAATCTCTACTGGAGTCAAGGGCAGTTCTCCAAACTCAAACACCTGCTCGAGGGTGTAGGGATGAACGGGGGGTCATCGGACACGGAAATCATGTTAGCAGGCGGTGTGCGGTGGTGGTGCGGGAAAAATGCCCACGAGGCAGGGGTCTTTGAAGAGGCCGGGCCCCACAACGTCGAGAGGATTTGGGATCTGATCCACGTATGGAACGTTGTTCTCGAAGGTGGAGGTGGGGACAACTGATCCACGAAGTGACGATTTTACCCTCGTGAGGGAACCCAGAAGTCAAAAGACGGTGGACGGCATGCATAGCATGGCATGAGTCCCGGTGCTTGGGTAGAAGTATATTGTGTAGTTGAGCCTGGCATCCACTACTTCTACTTCTACGTTGACGGTCTTCCTGCAAAGTGATCGCCCGGACTCTCGAGAACACCCAAGGGGTTGGATTCCCGACCATCAAATGCCTCTAGGGCATTGGGAGATGACGAAAGGGCGGGAGAGCCAATGGCCTTCCGACGAGCGGATGACATGGCGCGGAGGTAGATGCCTTCATCCACGACGACCCTATGGATGTTAAGACCATTAATCACGACTTGAATAACAAGAGCGATCGATGTGGAAGTCGGGGGTGAATTCTTTCTCTAAGTCGAAGGTGAGAAGACTCGAATCGGCGGGGATCGATGCCATAGATGGCGGACGATAAAGCCTTTCGTTGCGAAGGAAAACTTTGAAGAACTTCTAGTGCAGACATAGCGAAGGCGCTGTGCCAAATCCTCAACAATACTTGTGATGTGAGGCGGCACCGGGCATTCGGATTATAAGAAGATCTTCGTAAAACACCTTTAGAAGGTGGCTTCACAACAGGTTTAGGAGTAGGCTTCTCGATTTCCAACGAGCCGGATAGAGGTGGAGGTGGTCCATCCAAAGCTGCCTTCCCGGTTGCACATGTTGATTTTTTGTAATCCTTCGAACGTGTGGCAACGGAGATAGGTCTTGGCCCACCATTCATCATAAAAACTTGGGACCCAAATGGTGTAGATGGTGAAGGTGTTCAACCATCTGGAGTGCTGCTAAGACGGGAATGGTTCTTTAGGCGTCGAGTCCCTTTAGAGCCTTTGAGAAGTTGACTAGCTTGAGATCATCGTGGACAATCCTTGTATAATGGTCTCCTTCACAAATGAGCGGCGGGGGGGTACTTCCCGGTTTACGTTGAGAACCATCCTCGACACGAGATTTGGATTCCGGCTTTGGGGCGTTGGATTTGGATTTTCTTTGCCCTTCTTTTTCCTTTGAGCTTTCTCAGGCGGAGTTGGCACCGAACGGCGTTCACCTGCGGTTTGCTAGAATCGGTAGGGGCGGGAGGAGCGGTGTTGGATGAGTTAGACTTATGCTTCCCATTCGAAAGATTTCTTCGAATTACGAGACACGGAACCAATGGTAATCGCGAGGGTAGGTGAAGCCTTAGAGGTTCGGGACCGTGGAGCATCAAGCAAGATGTCAGGCGTGCCGGAGCGAGAATATACAAGATCCGGATATTGGGCACGTACGATAGCTTGTTCCTCGATGCACACGCTCCCATCGCAATATCTTGGGCGATTTTGTTCACGAAGGAGGTGGTGAACAGTGAGTTAGTGTCGATCGGTATATGAAACTTGATCGATGCGATGCGCGCGCCCTTATGGAATGTGATCGAGAAATGTGAGTGGTTGTCTGGCAAAGAAGTCGGGAGGTGCGTCCGACTTCATAGCGAGCCGTGCTTCTGAAAGTGCGTCAAAAAAGCCATGGCTAAGGAAATTGAAATCTTGGAAGATGCCACGGGATAACTCGATGTACCACTTAAGCGGCGGCTCCGGTCAAAGTGCGGCGGAAGAGGCGCAAACGAATTGAATCATCGACCCAAGAGTTAGACGAACACCAAAGATGATACGTCATCACATGCACTTGGGGGTCCTCCACCAGCTTTTACCCTCAAACTTGGGGCAATCACACAGTATCTTGGTAGGGAACCGAAGGCCAATAAGGATTATGCAAGATCGGATCATTGGTTAATTTTTGGAAACGCTCCGGCAACTCCAAGGTGGCCGGGAACGGCAATGGCGGATTGACCGGCATGCCGGGCCGGGATGAGGGAGCGGGTACACCTTCTCCACAACTGGTTGAATATCCTTGCCCCCATGGGTTACGTAAAGTAGGATTCGATTGTAGGGGGTGTAGGTCATATAACGGTGATTTGGGCTGTGGTAACCGGTGTGGGGCTTGATAACCGGAGTACGGACCCTGATTATATGTCGGCCCGATTATACTTGACATTTGGATTTAGTGCCGAGTATAGGTGGAGCCGGGTGGATGAGATAATGCGAGAACCTCGGGGTACAGTTTATAATTCGGTTGAGATTGACCATGAGGATAATAAGCTGCCACGAGGATGTGTCGAAATTTTGTCGGTAGGTGGAACCTGCGGAGCACGATAACTAGGGCGCATTTGTTGATTTAGGTAACGGCATTGAATAAATCGGTTGTTGGACGGGGTTAATTGAATGGCGGGGGCACCCTGGTGAAAAGGTTGTCCCGGATAGGCAGGCCCTACGCCGTTGCGCGAGGTTGACCGAGGAGACGCCGAGCCCGAGGTTGTGCCGGATGGGCGGTTGGCACGGAGGCGGAACACCGAGGTTATGCGGATGGGCGGTTGGCACGGTGGAGGAACACCGAGTTGTACCGGATGGGGTTTGGTTGGCCTGGTGGAGGAATAGGGCAGGGTGGTTCTTGGTAACCGGTTTGACCATAGGATGGTCCGGAACGTACGCAACGTTGGAAACAGGATACTACGGTTGCATAGATTGAGAAGGTGGATTTTCCCCCGGGGACCATAGACCAATCCCGGTTGGTACCAGTGAGGCACGCGGATTGGCCAGGAAGGGTTGTATCTTGTCCGCACGGACGGGAGTACGATGGCCCTTCTTTGGCCGCCGAGGATAACCTTGCCTTGGTTGCCCTGTGGGTTATAAAGATAGCCGAGGTTGGCCGAAGGTTGGCCTTGGAAAGGTTGCCCTTGCGGGTTACTAAGCACAGTTATAAGGTAAACCTTGAGCATGGAGGTGAGCCTCGGGGAGCGGGTAGACGTAAAATGTCCCGTGCTCTCATCTTCGTCTGGAAAAGCATACACGGGTGTACCATCCTTGTGCATAGTGCGAAAAATAAGAGCGGTTGGGATCTTGGGAGGATGGTCCAACCTCGGGGTTCGAGTTGTTTTAGGGACAACGATACTCCTCCCGGAGAGATGTTCTCGGCATAGCGGTCGCTAAATAAACATCTTCGGGAGGTGGCATAGCCCTCGCGGAGGGTGCGGCGCGGCGGGTGCGGAGGCGGCCACACGGACGGTGGGCCGAGTGGGTACGAAGTGACGGGTGTACGAGGAGACACCCCCGTGGAAAGGAGCAACCGGCCTCGTAGAAGGAGGGCCGGCCTCCCATAGAGGGCTGCAACGGCGGAAATGATGCGACCCAAGGATCTATACCTGGCAATGAGAGGCCAGGATGATGACATAACGGAGAGGTTCGGTCATCTCACAGGAAATAATCTCCCGAGGAAATAGCCCGCGGTAATCTTCACTAGGACGTTGGGATTTCCTCACTTTGGAATCACTCATGTCGGAGCACCTATTTGCTAGATCTCTCGTAGCGAAAACGGGGCCCAGGAGGAAAAATAACGGCTATAAAAGGCGAACCCGATATGAAAGGAACTCGGCTCCTAATCTTAATTGACAAAGGGTCGGAAAAGGGCCAATTGAACTCCGTTGGTCCCCAAAGGGTTGCTCGGCCAAACTAGGTCCCCGTCGGGGAAACTCGAAACAATGGGTTGTTGTGGTTCGGCGGAGAGGATTGGGAAACCTGCGATGAATTGTTCGTATAAGGACTACCCGGTAAGCCAGGCAAAGGTTCCGCCCTTGTGGTAGCAACAACAAGAGAAAAAGATCAAACACACACACGGGATGAAAAAAGAGTCGAGACACACGATCAAACGGTCGTAGCGAGAATATAACAAGGCGTGCGATCGTGGGTGATTGATTTTACCACATTGAAAAATAAGAAACTTCATCGTTTCAAGTTTTAAGAGTCGAAAACGGTCGAAAAGGTGACTCTATCTCTTTCGAGATTTGACACAAGCGTGAAAGGACAAGCGCTTGGTGATCTTTTCAAATTTAGGAGTCGAGAAAAGATCAAATGACTACTCGAAATACTAGGCAAAAGGGTGTACCAAATAACCGAAGTGACTGCAATATACACCTTGGTTTCAGGTAATGAAAGAGAAATCAACAGGACTTTCCGTACGTGCAAGCAATCTCCCCGAATGTTGTGTCGGTGTATCACGGGTATAGGGCGCGGAACTCGGCTTTCTATGGATAAAGGATTGAAACCTAGTGGGGTCTCCCTTTATATACGCGACGGTACGGGGAGCACAAGTCGCGATACTAGTGCTATCTAAAGCCAAGAGGCGAGAACGGCAGGCTAATAAGTTTGAACGCCGGAACACGTCTCTAGCCTAGACCTCTAAATGTGTTTCGTTAGATTTCAATCTTGCCTTAGTGTAAGTTGAGTAAGTGCCAAATTTATCTTCAATTACGTTTCGGTTACGGAGCCCTAACGAATGTGATGTCTCAAAAATCTCTCTAAATGCAAAACTACATTTTAGGTATATCATTTCGTTCGATGAAAGCTAGCTACGGAGGGATTAGAGCTTTTTACTACAAACAAAATGATCGGAAGATAATAATCGATTTGATATCTCTAATACGTATTTAATGGAAACTAAAAACTTTTCTTCCAAAGTCACTAATTGCTAATAACAGAAAATGTACAATTTGCACTAATCAATCAAAAGCAAAAGAGATTTTTTTTTTTTTTTTTTTCAATGTTTGAGAGCTAGCAGATGCACTAAACGGACGAAAACAAATAAAGAACAATTTGAGAAATGATAATGAAATAGAAAAGCGATTTCACTCAATGGCACGAAAAATCGGATCTCAAATCTCGACCAAAAGTCTCTAGAAACCAAAAAAAATCCCAAAGACACTAATGAGCAGTGTAATCTGAGCCCAAGATGAAGCAAACGAAATTTGAATGAAAACGAAATCGGTCACTCAAAAAGCGCAATAAAATGATAGACAGCGACCAAACGAATGCAAGGAAGCAATCCCAAAGTCGACGAACGAACGAAAACCAAAAACTCCCAAGGGAGGCTCAACTCACAAAAGCACCTAGATGCCCTAGGGCTCAAATGAAAAATGTCGAAAGAAATAGGCAAGAAACAACAAGGGATGGAGGTTACAATCGGTCAAACTAGGCTCCGATTGCACTCAAACGGCCGAAAAACAAGATCAAAATCACAAGTCGGTCCCAGAAGAAAGCATAAAACACGACGAACCCTAATAGCTCACAAGATTGGCGCGGCGCGGGCTTGAAGTGGCGCGAGAAGGAAATCGACGCCGGGTGATACACGAGGCAGCACAACGCCAATGGGGCGCGGCCATATGGCCCGAAGCGCGCACGACGAGTTTACTATGGGAAAATGAAAAACAACCAATCTCGGACACGGACAAGTGATGACAAAGGCTAAAAAACAAAACACGAAAAATAAAAAAACGGTCAAGAGGCTGACCAAGCAAGCAAGGCCAAGAAATTGACCGAAAAGAGGAACAATACTCCAAGTTGTTCGGTTCGCCAAGCTAAACCGGAGATTGAGCGAAGCGGCGTTGATCTACTCGCTGTCTGAGAAAAAGCGTTTGAAAGGCTATCTGGCCCCTACACTTCGAGCTCCGTCTATAGCTTACAAATCAAACGACAGTGAGACCCCGGCGGAAGTCGCCAAATTGTTGAGGTTAATCCCCTCTTGTGGACGGGCGATCCCTACTAGCCCGGATCGGGTCTAGCAACAATCAAACATGCTACGGTGCGGGTTCTAATTGCAAATAGCCAAGCTTACGAGAGAGAGCTTACACACAGAATCAACGCGCTAGACTTTTTGTAGAAGAGGTGGTGCTCCTGATTTCCTTTGCCACGACGGATCACAATCCTCACGATCTCCATGATGGGACCTTTTTGCACATGCAAGAAACAACACAAACGCAAGCATAAAAATCAGGGTATATACAACTATATGTCGGTCGAAGAGGACATAACTCATGAACATAATCAAGAACAAGAGAGTGGAACCATAACCAATAGTCGCTTATCATTAATGAGTCAAAGAGAATACAACCATAGCTTCGACGCAGCACTCTCCTTTGGCGGGTCGTCGACACAACATGTCTCGATGCGGCTTTGTCAAGGATGGGACAGAGCCTCTCTCTCCCGTACTTGTGATAGTCTCCTTGCTTGGATTTGGCCTTAAGGGAATCGAAGGCTCTTGCGGCATAAGGATGTGAAATCTCTTGGGAACTAGCTTGCAAGGAGATGGCTTGACTTTTTTATATATGGAGGAAGGGGATTTGGGATCCCTATAATTATGGGATTGGCCCTATCATCGAGAAGCTTCCATGAGAGGTGGAAAACCACTTCCTCTCTGTAAATCCGTAGCCAAACCTCCCAACTCCAAGATAGATATCGGTCCAAGAATTTGTTGGGTAGAAACTTCCGCCATTTATTTTTTTAAAAAACTCTTAATATGGTTGGCGCGGGTGCGACTCTGCTGACGGACGCCAATTGGCGTGCCCTCTTTGGAGGATTTTCCCCCTTGGCGCGAGGGGTACAGGCTGGCCAGGCCGCCTTGATGGAAAGAGCTATTTTAGGGTTTTTTGTAGGGAGATGTCTGAGGGAAATGAAAGATCATCTTTAGAGGGATGAAATGAAAGTATTTTCAATTCTTGTCTCTACTCACGAGTCACGGAATGATCCCTCCAATGTGCGGGATGGGCAATGGCGAGGGACGATGACAAATTGCTGTGTAAAGACGCTTTTATGGTTCTTTGTATTTGCATCTTGTTTACGAGGAACTTCCTTTGAGGTGTCCACCTTTGTTTGACTTGTAGGTGTATCGGTTGGGATCTTCTTAGGAGGATTTATTTACCCAACTTTTACTTCTCCAAATGGCATTTTGATATCCCTTTTTATAATACATTTATTTATTATATCATGCGGTTGTGATAATAATAAAATCTTGTTCCTCCTTGGTTAGGAAAACAATATATGTTTCTCGTTCCCCAGAGGATTGTTTGATCTTCTTACAAGTTCTTCTATAGTTACTCGTTCTTCTTGACAAAATTTTCTTGAAAGAGGCCTAATTTGTTGTTGATCGGCTGTTTCTCTTAAAAATTTGGATTCCTAATTTGAGGCCCTAGTTGAGGTTCTCTTGGTGGAGCTCTATCGGTCAAACTTATTATTTCCATCATCCTTTCCATAGTTTTAACTAAAGTGTCCAATTTTGCACTTCGATGAAGAAGAAGGTTCTTATTTAACGGTAACTCTTCTTTCGGTCCTTAACTTTGCCCTTTTTTCCGGCAAATTTGCCTCTACACTAACGACATTTCTTTTCATTTCTTCTAGGGTGACTATAATTCTTTCTCTCAATTGATAAGCCATATCGGCATCAAATCCATGCGGAAATCGAGATCAAAGCTATCCCGAATTGGGGTTTTTGTGCAATTGGGATAGAATAGTAAATATTATTGAATCTATTGCAATAGTCCTAAACTATTTGACACGAGGATCCTTCTTAAATTCTCATGATACCAACGAGAATCTAGAGTGGATTCTTTTACTTCCCATACAGAGAAAATTTTGATGAAATTGTTGCAAATGTTTGCAATACTACGAAATTTACAGTAATCCCACAAACATTTTCTAGCTTCCCCGCAAAATTTGTGCAAAGAACCTCATTTCCATCATCATCATCAACTTCTTCCAAGTCCTGAAATCATTCATATTGTCTATGTTGATGTGTTTCGATGGGTCGAGCGCCATCAAATTGGGGTATACGATGTGCATAAGTTTGGGGCATGGCATTCAATGGTTGTTGCAATACGAAGGAGCATGTCGGCCATATAATTGGAATATGAGGGAGGTGATGAAATCACAACGGAGATTGATGTTGGGGGTAGTAAGGGTGGTGGAGTTATAATGTTATTGAGTTGATGTAGAAGGAGTATGAACCACGGAATGAAATAGAAACAAGAGAAAAATATGGAGTCAAAGGAGAGGTGAATGATAGGGTTGGAGAAGTAACGATTAGAGGATTATTCTATGAATGATTCTTCAATAGTTCTTTTTAGTTTAACTACCAAATCTTCAAGCTTTTCAAAGTTTGATGTAAAGGTGTCTTTATCATATTGAGAAATCATAGGCTTTTGTACAAAGATATATGGTCTCAAATTAGTTTCATCTACAATTGTTTTAGGGATAAAGCTTTTGATTTAGTTACGAAAATGTCTGCTCAAAAGGTAAATCAAAATAAATACCCTCAAATGTTATAAGGCTTTCTAGGGAGTGAATTATCTATTGGCAAAGAATTATTACTTGGTTTGACTTTCTTTGAAGCTCTTTATCCTAATCAACTTCACAAGACTACTTACAACTTTGGGAGGATTAGGATCTGGATGGGATCTAGTGTAAATCTTTCTGAAGCTAGATCTTCAAGAAAATTATTTACAACTAGATAAATATATACGAGGTTTGGGTGGAAAATTCAACCTAATAATTTTTCTATTTCACGTCACCCATAGGAAATGGTTCTTGAGACTTAAAATCAAATTTAACCCGGGGAAATATTTTTCTTTTGGATCGTCCCCTAGTTGAGTGGCTAGAATGTTAGCAACTGTAATTTCTTAGGTGAGAAGAAAACACAAAGGTAACCACAAACCACTTTTAAAGTTGGGATCTATCCTTCCGGCTGAAGAGGGCTCTCTCTGTATGATTTAATTTATTCTTTCAAGATTTTAGGCTAGATATTAGATTTTGAGCTCGGTTTTTTCAAACATTTGGTTGAAGAATGCGGGGAAAAGTCCATTTGGCATGGAGTCATTAGACTTCTCGGTAATCAATCACAAATTTACATAAGCCGCTATAACGGTGCGGGGAGTAGGCAAAATCCTAGATCTTAAAATATTTGCAATTGTGGGGAGATGAAAAAGGTAGAAGATCGATTAAATATAAATCATATTGAAATGAATTTTATATTTAATCTTAGAAGGAAAACATTAAGATTTTTTTGAACAAGCCAAAGCATAGTAAATTTAAGTAAATTGAACTCTTAATCTTCTTGCAACAATCGGGAAGGAAATTCATATAGAGCGAGAAAGGAAAACAATTCAACATAAGAAGAACATCACCATTTTGACACAAGAATCCTCGAACAAAATTGTCTACGTATTTCTGAAAATTGATTACTTTGAGTAAAATGCACTACTTACATCAAGGTAAATAGTATTCATGGAGGGAGATAGGATGGAGTGCGAGTAGCTAGGGTTTGCGAGGTTAGGGGGTTGTGACGGAGCGGCGATTTTGCTTCTCGAGGCATGCACCGAAGCATGAATGGGGGATCGGGCCACTTGTTTCGATCCTAAGGAAATGGCGGAGACTAATTATGGGCCGATCCCGGCCACAAATCAAGTTTTGGAGGTGAAAACCTCGTAGATAGACCAGGGACTCTCATCGCTCCTTGGCATGCGATGGGTTGGGCGGAGTTAAGTTGATATTCGTTTCTGCGCACTCAAAGATCTAGCCTCACTAGAAAAGTGTCTAATACGAGAGGTGGTGGTTGTCCCCGATGGAGGAGGAGGGGTAAGGAAGAGCGGTTGGCGAGTTTGTGGCGGGGCTAGAAACGAAAGCTGTAAGGATCGAGAAGAACGAGGATGCGTTGCGAGAGGTTCGGCTATTGATGGCCCGAGTCTCCGGCTACCGCCGCGGCCGATCCTCGAGAGCAAATAGAAGGATGAGCTAAGGGTTTGCGGCGATGGAAGTTTCGTTTTGCAACCTCGTCCCATCTGAATCCACCGAAACATCAACGAGTGGGTAATCCCCTCCCCAATATTTTTTGTCCTTGCATTCTAGGTTTTATTATTTACGGCGGTTAAAAGCTTGATGGAGCTTCTGGATTTGTGTTAAGATAGCGTTGGGGTTTGGGCTCCCTTTGCTTGCTTACGAGACACATTTTTAGGCGAGGGGGGTGAGAACTCGGGGTATGGGGATCCCACATTATCCATCCCAACAACCTCGAGACAAAACAATAACTCAAACATTAGTGCCATCTTTTGGGAAAACCATTTGTCTCACACATCTAGGGTAAGTATACCCCCTCCCTAGTTTCCCACATTTTTTTAAAAAAATTTGATGGGAAAACAAAAATCCTCTAGGTACAAAGGAGGAATGCATCACCAAAATCTAAAGTACGAGATTCAAGTGGCAGCAGAAGTATCTCGGCCACGAAACAAAGCCTAATCTATTCAAAGGTATTATAGGAAGAATTCCTACTAAAATAATACCACGTCCAAAGTATTCTATAGTCCCGAACTTAAGACTCAGGAGAGTCCCCGGAAAAAAAACATTTTTTTCTAGAATTGAACATAGCGAGCACGGGGGCCCATGAAGGGAGCCAATATGACCAAAATTTGGCACCTCAAATGGGCCCTCATACAAAAACATTCTGCGGGGAAAAATACAACACCAACATCCTCAGAACCAATTGAGAATACTCCCAAACCATACATTGTGGAGCAAGCTGAACATCGTGCCGAATTGAATATTAAGGCATCGAGATCGACGAAAATTGCTCTTATTTTGAAACACATGCGGTAATATACGAGGTTTAAGCGCCTCTGGCCCAAACCAATGGAGCTTTTCCATTGGATTTGACCAACTCGACTATGGATTGTGACATCCATGTTGCTCCAAGGAGTATTTTATTTTCAATTTCACCTCTACGAGAACGAGAGATATCATTCTCGAAGTCGGGACCATGGTTACGGGGTTCCACCGGATCTTTTGATCACACGTTGGTTCCACTGATTTTGATGCCAACTCTATGGAGATAACCAAAATGTTGGTACGGGTCCGATTGTATAACCTCCCGCTTCATTTTTGGAATGACCTAGTTCTAGAAGGCATTGGAAACACTATAGGGAGATACATCAAAGTAGACATCCGAGAGGTTGGAGGAGATAATTTTCACCTTTGCACGAATTTGTGTTGAAGTGGACCTCAACAAAGGGTTACCGGGAAGTATACAAGCTGATCCATAACAAACATAAATGGAAGCAACATCTTGACTATGAAAACACATCTTTTAGATGCGGAATGTACGGGAAAACCGGCCATCTACAAAATACATGCCGGACGGAAAAAGAGAGAACAAGAAAAAAGACTAGGAAAGCATCTAAAGGATGGAAATTCCCCTAAGGTGGCCCAAAACAAGAAACGAGAAGATGAAGGGGACATGCCCATTCTGAATGAAAGCACACATAAGTACGCATCCATTCCGAGGGCACCGAGACCAAGATGGACAAGACCCAATCATGTCTACGGCCCACGACCCAAGCCACGGGGGACTTTACACCCACTCGGGACGTTTACATGTTAAGTTTTGGGAGTGAACAAAAGATCGAATGTTTCATAAAGCTCAGATTGAGAAATAAAACACCATGAGGGACAATGAGTTGGCCTTGGTCCCTTCTTCCTTGCATTCGGGGACTTGAGATAGTTCAAAAGAGAAAATGAAAAGAGTGAAAAGCCCGACCTGTTTGAGAAATTTGTAATTTTTTATTTTCTTTATTTGGAGTAGCCTAACTACATTAAAAAGTGTGCTTAAGCACAGGAGCCCTTGAGCATCTCTAATGCTTAAATGCATACGTAAACGTAACTTTTCATTAATTATTAATAAAATTTGTTGATTTTTCCCTGGAAAAAAAAAACTTACATCAAGGTAGAGCTCTTTTCTTCATACATAATCCAACCCTTTATTTAGTTTAATACAAATCATTTATATACTTTCTATTAAACTAACTTGATTCCAAAAAGGAATTGATTACAAAATAATATCTAGCAAAGATGTAGATATTTTTGGAATAAAACTAAAAAATAGGAATTCTGGACAAATTCGGCTTTTTCTATTGAATCTTTGGAGGAAATATGTTCTTGATTGAGGCTACTTTCAACTCCTTATTTTCCATTTGCCAAAATGTGGGATTTTATATTTACTTTTCACTCATTAATTCAGGTAACTTATCCCACCATTCTTTAGTCGGGATAGAAAAAAATCGCCATGCTTCTAAATCTTTCATCTACTTATGTGTAAGTACGGAAAGTTGGCTTGCTAAAAAACAAATGATAAATCTCATCGAATATAAAATTCGAATTTTACGCCCTCGAAAGATTCTCCTTGATAGTTCTTTTTTCCTTTGTGAATTTATAGGAATCTTCGGCAATGTTGCATAGATTCTCTTGATAATTTTCTACGGAATCAATTTGCCGGTAGAATTCACGAGAATTGAAGTCCTTTCTCACAGCAACAAAGAAAACTTCTTGTTAAATCTTTTGACTGTAGCTCCAATTCTTTGCAATTATTCTCCAAGCACCATTAGATTTTTACTTTTGTCAACACCCCTTGACTACCATTACTTTTTTTTGTTCTATCCTGGATGTTGAGATCTTAAATATCATCTTTGGTCTTGCAATTTAATATTTTTATGATCTTATGAGCTTTCTTTAGCCTATGTTCAATATCAATTTGGGTTTTATCAACTCTTGTTTTAACTCTTTGTACAGTTCTTCACCTTTGCTCAAAGATTATTTGAATGGAAGGCCACAAATGCGTGACATTTGCAGCGATATTGTGCCAAATGTTGCGTTTGTATTCTTCCAACATTGAATTGTAAGGGATTGATCCTCATACTTGAATGTGTTTGATTAATTTGAAATTATTTTGTACCTCTGCCAGTATGCATTGTCTACTTTGATTTTCTTTCTTCCATCTTGGTGAGTGCTTGTCAATTTCTCCCTCGTCTTATTTTTTTCAATGATAATTCCCCTAACGTTGGATGTTGATGTTCCTGCTACTTCACGTTGCTCCTTTTCCTTTAAACGGTGCTTCCATGTCTTATTCCATTTTACCCGGATTTGTGCATTCGTGGTATGAATCTTAATTGAAAGTGTACAAAAAGACCACTTTAGTTGTGCATAACAAACAGCCACTAACGATAAATATGGCTACTAATATCCTCGGATACGCAATTAGGTGATCGAATAAATGCTGCAAAAATCTAGATCTATGCATCGAAAGACATTAAGCGATGAAAGCTAAACGAGATTTACTCCATGCATCCAATAGACAAGACAAGAATATGTTGAATGAATTTTGTATTAAGGGCACCTGGGAGGAAAACATAGAAGGATGTTACCAATTCTCTTCGGTCGAGATGGGTTCTTGTAAGTCCTCATCACTTTAGATCTGAAATCTCTCTCTTGATGGTGTAGAAACCAGGACAAAAGTGGAACTCAAAGACTCACAAAGAAAATAGTATCAAAATATGACAATGATGGTGGATCAAAGTCAAACCAAAAGTATATATCCGGAAGCGATCTTTAGGCAACAAAAGGTAGTGAATGGAAAAACCCCTTCAATTTATAACAAAATATTGATTTAGTCTAGATATTGGTGCATAATTAAAATATTATTAACCAAATCAAGATCCAACTTTTATGGAATATTTTATTATATTTGTTGGAGGAAAAAGGAATTTAACTTAGGTCAAATCTCTTTGTTGTAAATAATAAATAAATAAATGATTTATTTATCATTTTAAGGATGTGGTTGATAATAATCAAATAAATAATTATTTATTTAATTATTTATGATGATTTAGTCATATTTAACAAGGAATATTATTTAAATAAGATTTAAATAATTATTCCTAGAAAATAATAAGATAAATAATGATATATCTAATTAATTTCCATGTTTTTGGGAGTTAAATATAACTAGGAATATTAATTAAACTGTTGTTTAACTAATTACTCCTTGAGGAAAATCAAACAAATGTAGATTTATATAATATTTCCTCATGGGTTTCTTTTTAGACCATAAACAACTTAATAAAGGTGGTTTACTAAGTTATTTTCATAGTGAAAGCAATTTTACTTAAGGAAAAATTGTTCTTATGGTGTACTTAGGTCCATGTCCCAATAATAATAGGTTAGATGACAAAAAAATGGTGTAACGATTTCCCCTAGCATGCGAGCGTTGGGGCTATTAATGTATTTGAAGTACGTTGTAAGAACTCAATCACTAGACACGGAAAGTCGAGAGAGAAATATAAGGTAGACCAAAGCGGCCCGAGAGTACTAGACCACGAGGAGGCGAGACTTACGAGGTGCGACAAGTCTCTTTTATGAGTGAGTACTTGTGCTATAGGTGGCGGGGGAGGCATACCTATGCCGCGAGAGACAAAGTACAAAGAATAATGCGTCGAGTAAACGAGGTAAGACTATATAGTACATGTTGGCATAAACATGAGCCGAGATAAAAATATGATAATGAATCCCACATACATACTGCGCACAGGATAACGACGGGCTTGTACAATAATATCTTAGTACATGAGATACAAATACAGCTTCGGATACTTACAATATTAAACATGAAAGGGTTCGAAAATAAAGCGTACATGCAATCAAAAAGGTCTTCGCAATGGTAAGGAGCTAACATCATCAAGTCTATGGAGTTGCATCGAAGAACAGAAATGAAGAGGTCATCGGGCATGTGAGGGCTGCAGCAAGTTACCCCCTCTTGTGAGGGCTAAAACGTCTCTCACACACACACAGAGATGGGTCGATCTCTTGCATCTTCAAGACAATCAAGTATAAGGATCTCGATCATGTTGTAAGGAGAAGTGGAGGGCGAGAAACAATCGACTCAAGGGCCCCTCATGAGGGCTAAAACATCTCACACACACACCAGGAATCACGGGTCCAATGCATCAGCACCGGACCATCGAGTATAAGGATCTCGATCATGTTGTAAGGGCGGAGGCAGAAACAATCAACTCAAAGACGATAAGGAGTTCCTTTTGCACGATGTGAGCCTTAGAACAGGTGGAAGCTAGAACCGGGGTACACTTTTCTCTAGACATCTTGGAATAAATGATTTGATGTTGACATAAGGAAGTCCACCCATAGGTGAGGCAATAAGGGGTCCTCAACTAGGCCACGAGAAGCCAGAACGGGCGCGGATGGACACCGAGGGTGATGATGAAATAGAGGGAGTGCGGGTAGTAGACGGACGACTTCCTTGTTAGAGCATAAAGGGCATGGATGACACAGCAACGACTAACACAATATCATGAGGATGGGGGATAGTGGGATGAAGCCATAATGTGCGACATGAGAGAGGGACCAAACGATAAGGATGGAGGATTGTAACGGAAAAAAGGGACTCGAAATAGACTCCATGAATGCGATGATGACTCGAATCGGATGCTCTAAACAAGGGTGACTCGATGGTGCGCCACCGGTAAAAGGTCAATGGGGACCTAATAAACATGAGTACGAAGATGGTAACTCACGGCGAATCGACACAAGCATGGACAAGTATGGAGGCAAAGTGGTGCCCAGACGAGTAAAAGTGTTGCAAGTGAATAAATTTGATTTTGAGGAGTGGTGAAGTGATGCTTCTTGGACAAAATGTGTCTAGTGAAGTATCAAATCATGAAAAACTAACAAATACCCATTTGAGGGCTCGGTGAGAGCCTTTTCCAACGGTATAGACGGGTTGTCGAACTAAGCTATCGTTTGGTCGTAGAGAAGGTGAAAGAAAAATAAGGGGTTTCTCTTTTAATAAGGCATTTTTCCCTCCAAATTCACTCATTTGCATGTGGAGTTATGGTGAATGTAGAGAGGAGAAAGCCTAAAACTTGCGGTGAGCGTAGCGGACAGGCCAACGTTGGAATCGGGGTCCGTCGGTTGCGGGTAAGAGGCCTAACCCTACTCTTTCATGTCAGTGGATTGAAAGTTCGGTTTACGTCTAGTAGCTCGATATGACCCCTACTCTTCTTCACGGTACCGGGGTTGCACTTTTTTGGGCAAAAGCGAGCTGGGTAGCGAGTTTTGGCGAGAAAAGCACCTTTGTCAGTTGGGCCTAAAATGTGCAACTTTGATAGAGAGGGTTTTTCTTGTGTTGTTTTTTGGCTAAGAACTAGGTTTTTATGTTGATATCCCCCCGAGTCTTTCACTATCTGGCCTGTGACAAATATGATGGTTTTTGTGCGGATATGGGCCCGGAGTACGAATCAAGCTTGGAGAGAGAGACACAGGCACATTATGGTCGGAGATACGGGAGGATCGGGGTGTCCACGATGCATTGGCCCGAGGTTTCGAGGTTACGCATTTGTGGAGAGCCCTCATATGAGAGTTGAAGCCCTTATTGGCCGGATTGTCGGCTATTGAGATGCGGTTCGCAGGGTATTTATAGTGCGGGGAGCACGGATCGAGTTAATTACGATATATATTTATTAGTGGTCTCCCACCACTTGGGATGGTAGGGAATACTCGGCCAGTGTTACCACGAGGGCGGAACATCATGGGTTGTAGAGCGCTATTTTTACTGGGTCACCAAGTCGAGGGACTCGGATGCCGTCGGGGATCTAGAGGTTAGAGACTCGTGTTGCGGATGCGGGCAACCGGGGGACTCCACCACATCATTGGAGGGTAGATGATGCTTGTGGAGAGTGTGTTGAGTGAGACCTACTATGGGTGGGCCTAGATGATGCGTCGAATGACGAGTTGTCTCTATACAAGCGGCAAGTGAACCATGGTAATGCATATGGTACATTTTTGTGCTCGCTCTTCTTCGAGAAGATCCAGGCACTTCGACCTCACATACGGCTCAAGATGGGGGCCCAAGAGAGCCCGAGGATGCGCGGTGGGGGCGACTGCGTAACGGAGGAGGAGGTGGGGTGAGGTCGGATAGGTGGTCCTCTCTGGAGTTCTTTGCTCATTGGGATCAGATGCCACTGCTCCGCAGACGATTATCCCTGGTGGGATGAGTTATCGTGGGGACCGAATACCTGCCCCCGCCACTTAGTCGAGTATGGGGGCTTTGATGGTAAGTGACGAATTGCTAATCTTTTATGTGCGTGTAAGGATTTCGAGAATATTTTATATCGTGCGATTCTTTCCTTTTGGTATGCGGTCTGACAGGGTAAAACCGGCCTGGTATATGGGACGACTGCGGTATCCAAGGAAGTTGCAAGACCTAGTGTATCAAGAGCGCCACAAAATGAGGATGCGGCCCTCACAGAGGACATACGTAAATAGATGTGAGAGAGCTTATGACCGATTGTTTTCGGACGCGTGGCAAGACTTGGATAACTAGTACATAGAGCCATGTATTGGTCTACCCTCGGGTGGCGAGGGGTCATGCGGTGCATGGCGATGGCCGGACGGGGGATGTGTGATCTGCGAGGGCTGAGGATCATAGCCATTGGCTTGGGATCCTCCGGATAGTGATTAGGTGTAGGGGCGGTGGTGCCCCCCGATTTTGAGTTTTGTAACATGTTGGCATGTCATATGTATCGAGTTGTTGGACTGCAAACATTTTATATGACACATATTATGGATATGCATCGTTTTTATGGTTTTATGTTATATTATTGTCTTGTGTTAAATGCGTGCTAAATTTCCAATCTAGAATATTGTTTGCAATATTATATACATAGTGATTTTTGTGCTACGTACATATTTGATAACGATTTCAAATTCACGCACCAAAAGCTGCTCGTAAATATCTTCTAAAAAGGATAGGATTATGCACAGAATAGACATCATTCAATTCCATGACAAGAAGTAGGGAATCTAAATGAACATGAAGATGGAGGATGCGATGGGAAAGGGCAACGCTAATAAACCTCGCAACTTGCATCATATTCGGCATGATTGGTAGCGAGTACCAATGCATACACCATTCGAGAGAACCGGCGAATGCGGGGGTAAAGATGGCCCAACTGTAGAGGCTAGATTAGGGAGTAGCGACTTGCACCATCGGCCTCATCGACATAAGGTGGATGGGAGGTCCATATGAAAAAGTGCCACGAAAACAAATGGGAGGATGATTAAAAATGCGGCAGCTTTGAGTGCACAATAGAGATCGAACAAACATTGCGAGAGGGAGTGATGCAGGTAAGATGTCTACTACTCACACGGCAAACCCAATTGGAGTGGTGTCACGGGAGCTACCGGAGGTGCAGCTTGTGCTCGGGCGAAGTGAAATTCACCATAAACACGGATGTGCCATCCCGCTTATGGAGTGGGAAAGATGAATTCGGGGGTGGACAAGGCTTCCATGATGTCATCATCACAATAGAAGATGGAGTGACTAGAGGAAGGGAGACCACATGAAGCGACGAAGCTGCGACTCATCATCATGAGAAGAGGCTCACATGCGCATCATCATAGGGATGACGAGAATAACAAGCAGATAAGGGATCCCTTGATGTTGAACGGGGGTGATCGGCGAAGGGAGGTCAGCGAAACGGCGGGGAAAAGATTCGGATGGAGCTTCCATCGAGGGTCTCATGGATGATGACGAGGTAGAGGATGGTGGCCGCGAGTTCCGTCTCATCTCGACATCGGAGAGGGGAATGTTAATGGGAGCGAAGCGAATCCTACGACTCGCACGGCATACTACGCGAAGTACGGGGGAGGAAAATTGGTTACCATTCCAACCTTGTACTCTCGAACTACCTCTAAAGAGGCGCGGTAATGCATAAGGCGAGGAAAATGGTGAGAGTAATGGCCATGGAGATCACACAAAGCACAAGGTTGGTTAGTGTGAATAGATTTAGGGTTCTTGGTTGCGGTCGAGGAAGAAACGAGAGGCTTCGGACGTAGACTCGGGGAACGCAACTTTAACCATGGGCTTGATATGGGAAAAATTACGACGGTATGGGTGGCACTGATCGATGACATCACACAAAGCACATAGCTTTGGGGGTGGAGGAGGTGCGGGGGTCATTCGGGGTGGCCTTGTCCTTTGAGGCCCTCTTGCGAGCTTTGCCCTTCTTACCGTAGAGTGCAATAGGAGATGGTTCTGTTAAGGTGAATGAGGCAACGTAACGGCGGGAGAATTCATAGGGACCGGTTGAGCCGAGAGTCCAAAGCAAGATAAGGTTTGGGTTGACCATGTTGGTACTGGATTTGTCATACGCCATCGGTGATCAAATTCACTCTTTTCATTTTCATAGTAGAGTCCCATACTATAAATTTTCATCATTCCATTAGGTCATGGATTCATTGATGGTAGTGGTTTTTCATCAGTTTTCCCTCATGTGAAAACTTGTTGATTCTCCTCTCTATGGTCTTCAGTCATGATTCACTTTCACTTCACAATTCATGTTATTAGGTCGTAGGGTTGGTCTCATTAGGTTCTAGGGTCTCATCATAGTCAAATTAATGAGCCAAATTTCAATAAAAGCAGCAAGGACATGAGGATCCCTAATAAGCTCAAAAGCATGGTATACGGAAAAAAATCAAAAGAAGTTGTTCTTTCGGCTAGATGTAATTGTCACCTCAAAAAATGTTTTGAGGTGAAAACAAGAGTACTTTGTTTTTGATTATCATCTTTTATGTAATTTTATGTCTCCATATGTAATAAGTTGAGCTTGTAGAAGAAATTTGCTATCTCCATAAAGCCTTTGCTCCAGGTCCTTTGCGACTCATCATCAAGGACGAAAGAGAAGGGCTTTCTGCGCACATTCGGAAGGTGTTATCCACAATATTTTTAGTGCAAATAATGTTCCAAGTGTGTTCATCAGAAGGATCCTGGAAAGATCTTTCCGACGATATATTATACTCCTGAAACAAACTTCTGGATTGGAAGATGGGCCCAAATGAATAAAAGCCCCAAAGCACCATTTTTCATTATTATTAACCCTTCAAACTTTAATGTTTTGTTTCATTGCCACATCCTACAACTCTGATGCGATCGTATCGCATCGTAAGAGTCCATGGGCTGCTGATCACAACACTTCCAATTGAACACTTCCGATGCGATTGACCCACCCCCGATGCTCCGATCACACCATCGCATCGCATTATCGACACTCCGCATATTTAAACCTTTCCGTTGTTTCCCCGCCGATATATGCTTCCCTCTATTGCATTTAGACCATCGATCTTCTCAACGATCTGACAGCCCACATTCCATTGCATATCACATTCCCCCTGTGCCGAACCTGCCATCTCCCTTTCACCAATGCGATATTCCTTCATCGCATCGCGCGATCGCAACATCCCCCCAGCACTTAACTTTGCATCATCGCACCTCCGATGCGGTCGCATCACATCGCATAATCTCCCGGTTGACCATCCCCGATGTTTATCGCCGATGAAATTAACCCACCTCTGATGCCTCCGATTCGATCATTCCATCGCACCATCGGCCTCCCATTGCATCGCAAGTTTTCATCGCATCGCTCCATTGCGACATGCTTCCTCCCCCCTTCCATTGCAATTTGCGATTACAATTCTGGGTCCCACTTAAAAGCCCTTCCGCCTTTTCAAAAGAAAAGGGTTTTTCTCCGTGTAAAAGTGGAAATTTCATTTTATATTTGTTTCAAAAGAATTTCTTCCGCCTTCCTCTATGTCTCACTTTGTCAAACCAGGAGGTAACTCCTCAAAACTAGAATGTGTATTAGCTGAAGAATGTACATGCTCTTATAGATGGGAGGTGAGGCTATTGGGATTCATCTCCCAATGACTCTTGGCCTTCCTTATTTCCTAATATTAAATAATATAAAAGAAATACAAATGCACACCCATCCATAGGATTAGGTGTCAACATTCCCAACCCCCCAATCCGAAGGGATGTTGGTGAGTCCAAGCATCGATCTGAACTTTTCAAACTTTTCTCTTCCAAGTGCTTTGGTGAAGATGTCGAGGGTTGCTCATTTGTGGAACGGTGATGTAGATGGATGGTTTTTGGCACGAACATGATGTCGAATGAGATGGTACTTTGTATTGATGTGCTTTGTTCGATCATGGAACTTTCGGTTCTTGGCCAACTTTATTGCGGAAGTGTTGTCGATCATGAGTGGAGTGGAATACATTTGTTTCATCTTTGCAAATCTTCCGGGGATTTTCAGACCACACAATTTCCTTTGTTGCTTCGGTGTTTGCCTATGTTGCCTCGGTCGTGGAATGCGCTGGAACTAAGCGTTTGCGTGATCTCCATGAGACAGCTCCCGATCAAGACTCATGGTGTAACTTGTAGTAGACACCCACATTTCTTTGTCGCCATCAAAGTCTGAATCGAGATGTCCGGTCAAGTTGAAGTCGCCTACTTTTGTGTATATTTGAGTCCAAAGTCTTGAGTCCCTTCAAGTACCTTAGCACTCTTTTGCAATGGAGACCAATGTCCTTCACAAGGTTTTTGCATGAACCTTGAGAGGATTCCATGACAAATGAAATGTCGAAGATGCAGTGGTGGTCGGATAGATAAGACTTCCTACAATTTGTCTATACTTAGTTGCATCCTCAAATTCCTTCCCTTGATAGATGTGAGCTTCAAGTTTTGTTCCATTGGAGTGTAGGGTTTACGGTCATCCATGCCAAATTTGTTCGAGAGATCTCCAATGTACTTCTTTTGAGAAAGAAGTATGAATTTAGGATGTTGAATTACTTCAATACCCAAATAGTAATGAACATGACCCAAATCAGTCATTTTCAAAACCTTTCTTCAACTCTTTCTTCATGGATGCAATATAGCTCTCATTGTTTCCTGGTGTCAAAAGATCATCTACATATACCACAAGATATACAAGCTTGTTTTTTCAACTTTCTTAACAAGCAAAGTTGCATCATCAAGATCCAAAAGTGTTTGAAATCAAGTTTCGAGAAGATGCTCGGTCGATTTCTCATACCGGAGCTCGTGGTGCTTGCTTGAGGCCATAAAAGGATTTTACAAGTTTGCAAACTTTGTGTTCTTGACCCTTTGTCACAAATCCTTCGTTGGGACATATAAACTTTCTCCTTTAGATCTCCATTCAAGAAAGGTTGTTTACATCCATCGATGGACTTTCCATCCACTACGAAATTTCTTCCCAAGGCAAAGAGAGTCTGGATGGTGGTCCATTGCTATGGGAGCAAAAGTTTCTTCATAATCGACTCCTTCTTTACGCTGCGAATCCTTTTGCCACAAGCACAGCCTTGTGCTTGTCAAGTGGCTTCGTCTGCTTTGTACTTGTTCTTGTAGACCCACTTACAGCCAATTGGTTTGCCGTTCCCAAAGGCGGATCAACCGGCTTCAAGTGCCATTCTTTATCAAGGCATCATACTCATACTGCATCGCTTCTTTCCATTCATCATGAGAGACGGCTTCTTTGAGAAGGAATTTGGTTCATGATCTGTAGACAAACTCAATTCACAGTTATAAGCAATATCCATATCAACAAAGAGAATTAGAATTATCATCACATCGATTTCTTGAGTGGAACTTCTTGTTCCTGTTTTTCCAACCTCATCGGGATGAACATCCTCCGGTGTCTTTGTCGGCCATTTGAGAGGACCTTTACGAGATGGCCCCGGTGGTCACTTGGCGGGTTGGGATTGATTCAAGATTCAATCTCCCCAGTGCCGTCGATCACATCATCCAATGTGTCATCGTGGTTGTTTCTTCATGCGGGGAGAGAGTGCTTGAGGATATGATTCCACACGGTTTGATTCAATATCGAATCCCCCTTCGAGTGTGGAATCACATTATCAAGATTCTTGGAAAGACTTTGCATGTGAATGCATCCGGGCGATCAAGTTGCTTAGCTCCAACAACCTTGTCACTCTTGGAAGATTCAAGAAAATATGACATCTCTTGCTATCACAAACTTCTTATTTGCTTCATCATGAAGACGATATCCTTTGGAGGTATTGGAGTACCCCGAAGATACATTTTTCGCTTCTAGCACCAAGTTTGTTCCTTTGACCCTTGGGTATCAAGGCATAACGAGTCAGACCCAAAGACCACAGAAGAATGCTTTACGGAAAGGAATGTGGCCATGCCACATTTCAAAGGAGTTTATTTCTAATTGAACTTGAAGGACACATTTATTCTTTATATGGCAAGCACATAGAAGCGCATCGGCCAAAAACATCAATTTTACATTGAAAAATAACATGGAGCGGACCATATTTAAAATGGTTAAGTTGTTCATTCTTCGACTACACGATTGTTGTGGATTATATGGCACGGTTGTTTGATGTTTGATTCCATGTTGGCGAATAATTTTCAAATTCGTTTGAAGTGTATTCTTTTCCATTATCGGTACGTAGAGAACGATATGTGTTTGTGCATCATTTTCGATCCATGCATGAAAATTCTTGAAAGTTGAAAAGCATCGAGACTTATTCTTAGGTAAGTAAAATCAACACATTACGGTGTAGTCATCGATAGAAATGTCATCATGTTTTTGTTCCATTTGCGGGGGAAAACGATAGGCATGGGGCCACATAAATGTTTGAATGAACAAGTTCAAGTTTCTATGTGCTCTTGAGTGTGAATCATGAAATGAGTACATTTGCTATGCTTTCCTAGAATACAAGCATCACATTCCTTAGGTTTTCTAGGAATTGTAGGCGGTCCATAAACACCATTTTTTCTTGACAAACGAAGGTTTTCATGAGTTTAAGTGTCCAAATCTAGCATGCCATAAAAGACTTGATTCATCATGATGTGAGCGGAATGCAAAGTTTTGAGCATGGGCGGATGAACCTTTCGACTTCAAAATTCTCCCTTCTTTTATTCCCTCATGACAAGTGAGTGATGCGATGTTGATCGACCTGCACGCACCCATCAAACAAGTGCAACGAGTGTCCTTGCGCACACGTGATTCCCGATCGGGGAATGACAAGTTTCTCTTCAACTCGGAGGTATAGAACCTCATGTAGGATATGATCGGGAAGACCATGCGGTTTAAGCACAATTTGTGCCAAGCCACGATGGCTTGAGTTTGGATTTATACGCGAAATATCTTTGCTCCATCGACTTTGTCGGTGAATTCTTCAAAAAAAATCTTTTCTAAATGTCATGTGACATGTTGCTCCACGAATCTAGCAGCAGTCCTTCTCTCCATGAAGTAAATGAAACATCAAATAGGTTTCGGTTACTCCATTGTTACAATGTGCTAGAACGAGAATGAAAGTGATTCGGTTGGTTTACCTTTGTCTTTGTCATCGGTTTACCTCTTTGTCTTGATTTGTTTGCTGTGAGCTTTAGATTCTTGCCCCCCTTTTCTGCGAAGTTTCTTCTTCGTCTTCTGCCTTTTCTTCTACGGATGGACCACGAGAAGCGTGTCTCTTTTCTCTCTGTACCAAGTAGGCGACCTCTTTAGAAGATGAAGGAGGCCCATCTTCTTTTGAAGGAGGAGAGAAAAAAAAACTGTTGGGAAAATTTCTCTTGAAGGAGAGAAAACAAAAAAATCTTTCTTTGGAAAATGTCTTGAAAAAACTCTTTCTTGCAAATATCTTTGAATTTTAAAAGGACGAAACACTTTGCTAAAAAGCTAATTCAAAAAACACTCAAGCTCTTTGCTAAAAATGCAGATTACGCACACAAAAAAATGTATCTTTTTTTTTTTTGTTTGGGAAAAAAAACTTGTATGTGAAAAGTCGATATGGAGGTGAATGGGGCATATGGCGGTATGGCGTGGGCGGAATTATGAAAGGAGGTATTATGGTATTATAAAGTGGAGGTGGTATGGGTGGGCGATATATATATATATATATATGAAATAGCAATTGTGGAAGGGTCGTAATGTATATATGATATATGGAAAATGTGGAATGGTCGCAATGTATTAACAAACCGAACGTATGACGGGGCAATGTATATATGGTATAGCAAATGTGGAAGGGTCGCAACGTATTAACATACAATTGACGAGCGTGGTATTAAAACATTATATCGCGGCGCTAAGTGTATGGTCGATGGACGAGCGTATATATGAAAAGGTGGTATTCAACGTGTATGGAAGGGTGGTAATGGTGGGAGGGGCGTGGTATTACGTGGAAGGGGCGTAAATATAAACGAGTGGCGGCGTGAATATTGTAATATAAACGATCGAAACGGTGGCGGGCGTGGGGTATTGTAATATTGTAATATAAACAGTGGCGGCGTGGTATTGTTATAGTCGACCAACGGCGTTGTATATATGTGATATCGTTTGGGCGAGTCAACGGAGGGCGATGAGTGAAATGGCGATATAACAAAATGATGTATTATATGGAAAGCGTTGAAGTAGGTGTATTTAAAATGGTGGTGCGACGGAGGTCGAGGGAGAATTGCATATGGAGGATTGCGAGGTCGGAGAAGGGATGGGCCACGGTGGAGGGGACGGGTTACGCACGATGCCGTGGTGTCAAAACACACGGTTGTATTAACGCGGCGGTGGTATTACACAACAGAGTGATATTGGAATAGAACAACGTTTAAATATGGCGGTGTTTGTAGATAGGGAATAGAACGGCGTTTAAAAATATGAAATCCACAACACGCAATACCGCGGGGGTCTCATTACACATGACCTTATGGCGGTAATGAATAAGGCGGTGTTATATGGAGTGTATGAGGCGTTTCTTGTGGTGTGACTGTGTATTATAACCATGGGTGTGTATTATACCATGTTGTCATATATGGGTGGGAGGGGCGGAAGGGCCGTGGGAGAGATGGCGGATAGTGAGGCGGCTGGTGTTATGGGAATGCGAGAACGGTGAGAGAGAGAGAGAGGGATGTATGGCGCGAGAGTGAGGGAGAGGGCTTAGGGCGCGAGAGGGAGGTGTACGCGGGGAGGAGGAATGTATGGTGAGTGAGGGAGAATTTGGTCGAGAGAATGGAGGAGGCCCAAAAGGGCGTTACAAAAAATTTTGAAATTGAATGCGGGGAATGACGGAAGTTGCGGGGTTGTTGGAATTGCGAGAATGGCGAGCCGCAATTTGCGGACCGACGAGAGCCTGCCGATCTTCGGGGAGGCACGGGGAGGCTGGGCTTGCAAATGTCGGTACTATATAGGGGAAAAAAAATGCGGAATAACGGTCTAGCAATTAAGAGAAGCGAGCGGAAAACTATTAAAAAATATGGTGAGCAAAGGATAGGGAGTTACACCACGAGGCCAATGCCAATTGTGGGGGCGCTCACAAATGCCATGTCAAACCGGGAGGTAACTCCTCAAAACTAGAATGTGTATTAGGTGAAGAATGTACATGCTCTTATAGATGGGAGGTGAGGCTATTGGGATTATGTCCCAATGACTCTTGGCCTTCCTTATTTCCTAATATTAAATAATATACAAAAAATACAAATGCACACCCATCCATAGGATTAGGTGTCAACACACTTATCCTTGGTCTATACTCATCGCCATCGCATATCGCGATTCTCCTCTCAAGTTATACCCGCCCCTTCCGCTGCAATTTGCGATTAGAATTTCTCGGTCCACAAAGCTTTCTCCCCCTTCCCTGTTCCCACTTCTCCTGCGCGCCATTTTACACCTATCGCATCGCATCGCTCCATTATGAAATACACCCTCCCCCTTCAATGCGATTTACGATTGTGATTTGAGCCCACCATCCCTTCCTTTCGCTCTTTTTCAATATAAAAAGCAGATTTTTTTTTTGTTAAAGGGGTCGATGTGATTTCGGTCAGTTTGCAGGCATTTTTCTTCGGAAAAAGGGTTTTTATTCAAGATTAAAGGAAAATACATTATGTTTGGGGTCGCTAGCTATTATGAAACACGAGATATCATTACAACGTTTACCACGAAACGACAACAACGATAAAAAGAGAATCGATTCCCGGATTGTCTTTCTTCTCCCCTGTTTGAGTAGCTGTAACATCGGAAATCCTCCCGGATGGTCGAAATGTATTGTTTCTTCTTCTTTTTCCTTTTTCTTTTTTTGAGGCATTCTATTAGTCTCTTTCCTATATTCATATTTTAGTTTTGGGCGGGTCGTGACTCCTCCTTAAATGGATCCACCCTCCTTGGAACTGATCTATTTAATGTAGTTTTTCATCATTTGTAAAATGGAGAAAAAGGTGGAATAAGTTGGAATCATTGAGGACGCTGCGCTCCATTTTGTAACGGTTTGGCGGGGAATTAATAAAGAAATGTAGCAGTTTATGGGATCCACGTAGGTATGGATTTTAGCACGGTTCTTTCCTTTGTGATCATTTGTTAATTGTTATGTTTTCTATCCATTCATTCATATTTCTTTTTTGGATGTTTTCGAGATAGATAGGTAGAATCCATTGTATAATGCTCTGTAGGCAGGAAAATCATTCAATACTGTGTTTTACCTAACGTTTGAAGAGGATCCATATCCTATGCCCTTTTCAGCTTCTCACCGGTCTTAAACATTCCATCATTATTAAAAACAAATTTATTAAAATCACACTGCCTTGCCCCATAGAATACCCTGTATCTTTGATTTAATTCCCGATTCAGCGCCGGCCCCATACGATCCATACTACCCGAGAAAAATTGATAAAACATTTTAGAATACTATACCTAGCCTAAAATCAATTTGCGATTTACACTTCATTAGACATTTTTCACGGAGAGGGGCACTCTCTGACCTTGTAGGTCTAGCTACGGTGACGTCATTGAGGTTACCCTGATTTACCTTCATGCGACTGAGGTTAAAATTAGGTGCTAACATTTACGGCGACCATATTGGGGGAATATTTAAAAAAACAAAATACTAATCACGGTAATATCTTCTATATAAATTCTTGGACTGCGGATGATAAGGTTCGAGAGTTTGCTAAGTACGAAATAAAACAGTGTAAAGTAGAAAATCAACCACAACGACGAGGAAATACACGAGGGACGGCCACAGTCCAAATCCTCTCCCAATATTTGAAAATCCTAATCTCATTCCACAAATAATCAAAATACAAGAGGTTCGATGGCCTAGACCTATTTTCGGATCCATGCAGCCCGGTGAGTGGTTGTTTGTAGAAGACCTCTCTCTTTTGATGAGTGTTTTGAGCTTTCTTTGTTCGGAGAAAGGAAAAAAAAAAAAAAGCGCATGACGACACGGTTTTAGACTACGAGTTTTCTTGTGGATCTTTGATTCAAGGAAAACGCATCGGTGATTATATTTTAGAATTCCCTCGGACATCTATCACGCCAACCAATACCCACAGCCTTCGTTATTAGAAACGACATTTAAACGCCTTAATTCATCATCATTCCCATCAATTTGACCAATTCTACGACTTTCGACTCATCCATCAACACTCTTGAATCCCTAATAGCACAAACGTTGTTGTAAATCCACCTAAGTCATGGTTTCCGTGCTCTTTTTTGGGTTTTGCTTCGAATGCCGAATGATATCCTAGCGACTACCCAGTAAAATACCTTTCTTTGATGCCACACTCAAAACATCACGGCCAATGACATGTTGATAAGATGAATGACTTCTTTGACCTTCATGAGGTAGAGGTAGAAAATGTGACCACGAGATTGTTTGTCCAAATATTTGGAGGTGAAGTTCGAAAATGGTTCGAGGCATGACTGACCTCTATCCACACTTTTCCGGAGCTACATGGACAATTCTTAGACGGTGGGAGGTAAAGAAAAACCCACTCCAATTCTTGTCTGAATATGAAAATATTAAAAGGAATGTGGGTGAAAGTGTACAAGATATTGTGTGAGATTTAATGTTATGTATAATTCTATTACGGCGAGGGTTATCTTGCTCATTTTAAATGGTTTCGATCTTTGATATGGCATATCGGCTACAAGAACGATATCTTACCACACTTGAAGATATGCGAGAAAATAGTTGTGAGCGTAGAAGCAAATTTGCTGACGGGAAAGAGCGCGAACAAGAGGGCGAAAAGAGAGATGGCAGCAAAGAAGAAGCATCTCTTTAGGATACGAAGATGGTTGATCGGTTGACTATTCTGGGATAGATGCGAAGCACAAATCAAGAATCCAAATTTGGAGGACCATGACATTCGATTCAGATTAAAAGGGAGCATAAAACGCAAGACCAAATAGCACAACGGTAGCAGCTCGAGAACTCCTTTGCGGTAAAATTATGTTCAGGGAATAGAAAAGCAGAGGATGATGATGATGATCTGATGAGTTGGCGACTAATCATGTTTTCACTGCGATGGGTACGCCCATCTTTTACGACGAAGATGAATAATATGCAATGATTCCGGACACTCGAAGAGATGATGATTTCATATTGGCCCGATGATGTAGTGTTAGAGGAAGAGATACGATGATTACCAACGAGGATATATGAACGCTTTGTCGGCCACAACGAACGGTATTCTTTGGGAGCGAGGATGTGCCCGATCAATCTCGTTCGGAAAAGAAGAGGCTGCAATCAAAAAATGACTCCTCAAATACTCAAAGGAAAGGGAAAGAGCTTTCTTGATCCCTCTCCCGACAAGGCATCCTCGACGATTAACATTTCAAATGAAAAGAATCGGCTTAGTGCAACAAACGAGCAAGTGGAGAAGAAAGATTTTCCGTCGAAAGAGGTAGAAAAAAGTTCCATCTTTTAATTTAGAAATGAAATTGCTAAGATGGAGGTGTCCATGCCCTTGACTAAGTTGGTAAGGAATGACACTTTATAAACATCAAGTGTCTAGAATTTTGCAAATAGACTCTATATCGAGATATGGTAAATGTTGAAGATGACTATCACGAAATCATTTTTGGTCCGGCCACGTAGAAGGTCGGTCGAGGAAGAGAGTGAAGTCCCTCCCTTCTACGAGTCTTAGATTGCATGAGTTCATTTTACATAATGCTATGTTGGACTTCGAAGCCTCGCACAACTTGATGCCAAAAGCCATTATGGATAATTTGGGTCTTGATATTACCGAAATACCATGATTTGTATTCCTTTGACTCAGGTAGGTTCATTGTATTATTGGTCTTATCAAAGAATTAGTAGTATCTTTAGATCAAATTCCGGCCAAGAATGTTTTGATGGATGTGGTTGTTGCGATGTTCCACCACGGTTTTGGAATACTTTTGTCCGAGGTCATGGGGTGCAAAGCTGAAAGGAACCATACGGCTTACGATTTCTCTTATGCCACTCTTCCCGTGTTCGGTCGGTTAGAGAAAATTATACGAGAGAAGAAAATGACATACATGATCTCTAGCGAAAGCCCGATTAATCATCCAATTAATGCGGTCCACGCATATTTAGAGTCAATTATTATATTGAGATGGTGGTTTGAATGATGAAAAATTTTCAATTGGTAGAAGTAGATAAGGTCCACCGGAATTTAGGAAAATTTTAGGGAATCCCTTAAACGGGGAAAAGATAAAAGCAACAAGCATTTACGAGCTTTACGCTGCCCGGCCATGAAGGACAATGAAACCGACGAAGAAAAATGCAAAAATCAATCAAGATAAAGTAGAAAAGAAGCAAAATTTCAGCATTTAGAAAAGAAGAAGAAGGCCTTTGGAGCATGGACTTTGACGGGCCATTGGTAAGGGCCGGTGTTGGTATAGGAATATGGATTCGGAGCCTATTTTCCCGGCTGAAAAAGTTCTAGTAATGTTAGAGTATGTGCTTACAAATTGGCTTTTGACTACTCTAACAACGAAGCATAGTAGAGGCTTTGATTGCGGGTTTGAAAATTTTGAAGAAGCTAAAGCAAAGTTTATGTATGGAGATTGAGAATTGATAATCAAACGGGTAAAAGTATCGGCAAAACCATCCACGATTAAGAGCCTAAAGAAATCTGAGTCCTAGACATCTTGAGGATGTTTCTGAATACACTTTGACGGCGGAGTACACCGGATGTAGAATCTTGTGCGGATTCTCTTGCCACTCCTACAAACGATTTGAAGATTCCAATGAATTCACGACAACAAATTTGAAATTTATGTCAAACATCGGCTGTTGTTGGATAATTTAAGGTATTGGCAAGTGTTTTGGGATGACAATGAAATCAATGCTTTTGCGAGTGAAGGAAAATTCAAGGATACTTCCACAGGAGGGTGATTATGATGTCGATGATCGGCAATCGAAGCAAATCGGATGGACGTATTGCGGTTGAAAGACAATGTAATTCCTAGAGGTCTCATCCCTTTAGAGGGGCTTTTTGATCAAGATGATGTTGCAAAAGCGAGGCTTGGTGCCTAATGATAAAGGAGTTGAAGATGTTAATCTTGGAACAGGCGAGCAAACCTAAGCTTGTGATTGTCAAAAAGCATTGTCCCTGAGGTAAAAGGAACGGTATGTTAAATTAATTTCTAAATTTTCGATGTGTTTGCGTGGGATTATTCGAGATTTGAAGGTGTATGACAAAAATATAATTTAGCATGCTATTCCCCATCAACCGGATCGAGAAGCCATTGGGCAGTACAAGGAAAGAGGATCAACCCAACGAAAGTTTGCTTCCATGTCCCCAGTAAGAAAAAGAGGTAAACGAGATTGTATAAAATTTGGTATCATTGTCCCAATTAGATTTTCGATTGGATTTCGAATTTAGTCCCGGTACACAAAAAGGCGGGAGAAATAAGGTTGTGCATAGATTTACGGAATGCGAATAAAGTATCCTTAAAGGATAACTATCCCCTTAGAAGATGGATCATATTCTACAAAGAGTAGTTGGAGCATCGAGGATGTCACTACTCGATGGTTACTCGGGCTATAATCAGATCTTGGTGCATGAAAAAGACCAAGACAAAGCTGCTCGCTTGTGAGAACTTTCCGGTATGCCAAAATTCCATTTGGGTAGCAGAGAACGGTAGGAGCCACTTTCCGATGAGTGATGGATATCACTTTTTCTAATGAAAAGGATGTTTTCTGGTTGTTTATTTGGATGATCGACGGAGTGTTTTTAGTTAGATGATGAACATTTGCACCACTTGAGGGTTGTATTTCAGCGATGCAAAGGTTTGGGATTTATCTCAATCAGAAAATACATTTGGTATGGATGAAGGCAAGATCTTGGGTGCTATCATCTCTAAAGTTGGTATCTGCATTGATCCTTCAAGAGTGGAGGCAATTCGGCACATAGACTTCCCACGTAAAAAAATGCGGGATTCAGCCATTCAATGGTAAGATGAACTTCTTGCACGATTTATACCCAATTTGTTGAACATTTACGAGAAATGACTAATATGTTGAAAAATGATAGCATTGTCAAATGGAGCGAGGATGCTATCCAGTCATTGTCTGGTAAAGTTTGCTCTTTCCAATGCCGATCTTGATTAGTCTTGATTACACTCAATATTTCATTATATTTTCATTTGCATCGAAGCACCATGGCTGCGGTATTGATGCACCAAAAGAGGATCGAATTAGACTTGACCCATTGCCTTTTTCGGTAGGACCATTCGAGATCTTTGCCTTGTGATATAATATCATTGAGAAACAAGCATTGGCTCTTATAAAAGCATTGAAGTATTTTAGGTAACCATTACGCATTCACATACCATAGCATATGTTCCTAATGCAACGAGTAAAAGATGTCACGATGAAAACTGATCCCGAAGGAAGAAGAAGAGGTAAGTGGATAGCGGCAATGTTGGAATACGATTTGGAATTAAACCCACAAGGATTCATCGAGGAAAAGGCTTGGAAAAGCTAATGGAACAATCAAACATAACGCGCTCTAGACATAAACCTCATAACAACGATGTCGAGTATGAAGATGATGGTTTGCTCGTTTCCGATTTCGAGAAATATTTCTTGATCACAGTAGTATTCGAAATAGTTTATGTTCTTGACATCTTTCGCCACCTCCGGGGATGTACGAAGAAGGTAGATCACTAAAACTCAAGTCCGCTAAATTGTATTTTAAATAGTGCTTTTTATTGGAAAGATCCGGGAGGTATTCTACTTAATTGTTTGGTTGAAGATGAGGCTGTTCGAGGTGATGCATGACTCACAAAGGTGATTGTGGTGGTCATTTGTTTTGGAAAACGACGGTAACAAAGTGTTGAGAGCAAGATATTATTGGCCCACTTTATTTTCATATTTGTATAAAACGGTGATGAGCTGCCATGAGTGTCAAGTTTTCCAAGGGAAAAAGGAAACTTATTCCTCTTCCTTTGAAACCGAGTTCAAGTAAATGCTCCTTTTCGGTAGTGGGGACTTGATTTCCTTAAGGAAATACATCTCACATCATCGGCACAACATCGATGGATCTTGACGAATCTTTGATTTTTTCACCAAATGGATTAGAGCCATTCCCGACAACGGGAGCCACGAATACGGTAATCATTCAATTTTTAGAATCAAATATCTTGTCTTGTTTTGGTTTCCCTCACAAAATCATAACGGATAATGTGACGACATTTATATCCAAGAAGATGGTGGAATTTTGCGATAAATACAATATTGTGTTGGGCCATTCGAAAACATACTACCCACGAGGCAACGGCACAGCGGGAATCATCAAATAAATCTCTGGTAAACATAATCAAGAAAATCTTGCCGGAAGCAAATAAGAGGAATCGAAAGCTCATCGACGCGTTATGGGCGGATAGAGTCAATTCACTAAAGAAATCCATAGGTATGTCACGTTTGAATTAGTTTATGGCAACGATTTTGTGTTTCCTACATCGCTTACGGTTTCGGTCCTTGAGACTATTGCAAGAGGCTAGCAGCAAAAGGGACGATAATCAACGAGGATTAATCAAATGATCCGCACTTCGACAAACAAGGGAGGAAGTTTCTCGAACACTATTCGGTTATAGGAAAAGATAAAGAAAATCTATGAGCGCAAAACCAAAGCGAGAAAAATTTCAATTGGAGAAGATGTGGTGTTGAGATGGAAGTGCATGAAATGAGGACAAAGGAAAGCATGGTAAGTTCGATAACACATGAAAAGGACGAGTATAATATTTCGGCGTACGAACGAACGCCTTTCTACTCACAAAGATGGACGGCCAAAGATTGCCTCGAAGGGCTAGTGAATGATAGGCTTTTGAAGCACTACCCTTTTGAGATAATGGATCGAAAATTATGTCACGATCATTGTATATACCATGCATTGCTGAGGTCGATTTCAAGTACACAATCATTGAAGTTTGGGACGAGGTGAAGGCTATAAAACTTGAATGATATAATGTAAGGTTTCTTTGGTTTTAATTTAGTTTTCAATCATAGTTTGAGTTAGAGTTAGTCTGCATTGTGTCGGTTTTCAATATTTTGTGTGTTGCCCGATGGATAAGGCTACTTGGTCTACGGTGTTCTTGGCACCTCCGGAGCTGCCATCCCCATTGGAGCCAATGTTAGTGTCGATTTTGTGTACTTCCATCGGTGATCAAATTTTCTCTTTTTCATTTGCATAGTAGAGTCCCATACTATAAATTTTCATCATTCCATTAGGTCATGGATTCATTCTTTGGTAGTGTTTTTTCATCGGTTTTCCCTCATGTGAAAACTTGCGATTCTCCTCTCTATGGTCTTCGGTCATGATTCACTTTCACTCTTTGCAATTCATGTTATTAGGTCATAGGGTTGGTCTCATTAGGTTCTAGCGTCTCATCATAGTCAAATTAATGAGCCAAATTTCAATAAAAGCACGACGAGGACATGAGGATGCCTAATAAGCTAAAAATCATGGTGCTTATCTTGGAAAAATCAAAGAGTTTTCTTTCGGCTAGATGTAATTGTCACCTTAAAACATGTTTTGAGGTGAAAACAAGGTACTTTGTTTTGATTATCATCTTTTATGTAATTTTATGTCTCCATATGTAATAAGTTGAGCTGAGAGCGCGCTATCTCCATAAATACTTTGTCGGTCCTTTGCGACTCATCATCGAGGACCAAAGAGAAGGGGGATTTTCCTCTGCACCATTTCAGAGGTGTTCTCCTGATATCTTTAGTGCAAATCAAGTTCCAAGTGCATTCATCGAAGGATCCGGAAAGATCTTTCCCACGATATATACTCCCGAAACGAGACACGGATTGGAAGATAGGCCTAAATGAATAAAAGCCCCAAAGCACCATTTTTCATTATTATTAACCCTTCAAAATTTATTGTTTTGTTTCATTTCCGCATCCTACAACTGCGATGCGATCGCATCGCATCACAAAGTCCATGGGCTGCTGATCACAACACTTACGATGTGATTGACCCACCCCCGATGCTACGATCACACCATCGCATCGCATTATCGGCACTGCGCATATTTAAACCCTTCCATTGTTTCCACGCCAATATACGCTTCCCAGATTGCGTGGACCGTCACATCTTCTCAACGATCCAGATGGCCCACATTCCATCGCATACTTCGCATTCCCCCCGCGCCAAACGTGCCATCTCCCTTTCGCCGATGTGATATCCTTCATTGCATCGCGCGATCGCAACATCCCCCCGGCACTTAACTTTGCATCATCGCACCTCTGTGCGATCGCATTGCATCGCATCACATCGCATAGTCTCCCAATTGACCATCTCCCGGTGTTTACGCCGATGCAATTAACCCACTCCCGATGCCTCAGATCCGATCATTCCATCGCACCCGCTCGGCCTCCCATCGCATCGCAAGTTTTCATCGCATCACTCCATTACAACATACTCCCTCCCCCCCCTTCGCGTTGCGATTTGCGATTACGGTTATGGGTCCCACCTAAAAGCCCTTCTACCTTTCAAAAAGAAAAGGGTTTTTTCTCTGTGTAAAAGCGGAAATTTCATTTTATATTTGTTTCAAAAGAATTTCTTCTGCCTTCCTCTATAGCTCCCTTGTCAGCAAGGTCTATACTCCATCGCCATCGCATATCACGATTTCTGCGCTCAAGTTATACCGCCCCTTGGCTAACGATTTGCGATTGCGATTTCTCCAGTCCCACCAAAGCTTTCCGCCCCTTCCACTTGCTCCTTCTCCTGCGCACCATTTTACACTATCGCATCACATCGCTCCATTATGAAATACACCCTCCCCCCTTCCGTGTGATTTCTTGATTGCGATTTGGGCCCTGCATCCTTCCTTTCGCTCTTTTTCAATATAAAAAGCGATTTTTTGTTAAAGGGGTCGATGTGATTTCGGTCGGTTCTGAGGATTTTTTCTTTGGAAAAAGGGAGTTTTTCTTCAAGATTAAGGGAAACACATTCTATTTTGGGCCATGATCTATTATGAAACACGAGAGATCATTATTTACCACGAAACGGAAGCAACGATAAAAGACGGGAATTGATTCCATATTTGTCTTTCTTCTCCCTTGTTTGAGTAGCGTAACAACAAATCCTCCGGATGGTCAATGTAGAAATTCATATAGCGATATGTTATACATGCGAATTATCCTAATCACTTTCTTATTTGACTTCATGCACAATACGGAATCTCTTCTACCATTGATCATTAATTGCGGAAATAAAATCAATTGCATGCACACATTAAAACCATAAACATTCACACATATGAACACGAGTATTTATGGGAAAGCTTAAAGTGAAAACCCCCAACTATTTGTATATTATATGTCATAGAGATCATGTAACAATCACATCATACAAGCTCCTCACAAGCTCTCGAGTACAATCTCCAGTTGCTACACACTAATCGGGTACGATCTAGCAAATCTCATGCTCCAATCTACGCCTGCTAGCGACTCTCTTGCGCAATCCTTTATTTGAAGAATGGCTATGAATGAACTTGAATTGGTCCCGGCCTTTCTCACGCAATCCTCATTAGCATCTCCAACCACTTTGTGTTGCAAATCATGCAACACAATAGTCCCTGTTGATAGTCCTGCTTTGCTCTTTCACCTACCTCTTCTTGGTCTCCATGAAGCCATGCACTATAGTTAAGCGATGTATTCTTTAGTTGATTAATAAGTTAATAATTAGTGAATTAATTAATAATTAATTCACACCACTCTCACTAGTGTATCAATCGATTAGACTAGATACAACTAAGCTCAACTATGTTTAACTCGGTTCGTGAACACAACTCCACCAACTACCTCAATAACTCCACCGAACTCTATCACATGAGTTCTATTTGAAGTCTCCATGCAACGGCTCCATATTTCCGGAAATCGTAATTCCTTCTGTCGGCTCTGTACCCATTTGTGCCTTAACTGAAGTGCTCCAAGAGAATAAGATAATGTTTATGAGTCCAAATATTATTAGAGCTAATAACATTTGACATATCTATTTTTTGGGCGGCAATCTAAAAATAGATTACGCCCAATATGTCTAAAAATAGAAGTCCATATATTTTTCCAACTTGACCAACCATCCACAAATAACATCTTGTAACTCATAGAATATGATCGACATGTCTAAAAATAGACATAGTCTAAAAATATACTTGCGCCAAAATAGCCTGCGGGCCCACTTAGTGAAGGCGACTCTTTTCAACTAGCTCATCATCTTGTTGCAATCTAAACACTCCTCTCAACAAGATAGGTATTATCTGTCACCCGATCCTGCCTGTGGTATTCGAATTTTCTCTGAGTCGGCGCCTTTGTCAAGATATCGGCATCTGATCCTCCCGAAGTAGTGTAAGAAAGAAACATGATCTTCCACTACACACAATCTGCGATATGATGATACGGATGTCGATGTGTTTAGATCTATCTTGAAATGTTTGGATTAACGAGAGTTTGATGCAACTACGATTCTCACAATATCACGGTAGGATCTAAGTGTGAACCGAACAACTTGGGCTTCGGGATCTTCCTCATCCATATAGCCTCGCATACGTAAAACTCGCTGCCATATACTCGACCTACGCGGGCGAGTGCCACGGATCTACTTGCTTCTGTTGTACCAAGAAACTTTTGTCGACACGATACTGAAAATCCCTCCGGATGTGCTCTTTCTATGTTGGGCTCCCTTCCCAATCTACATCCAGGCGTGAAGCCACATAGCTTCACTTCATCCGCTTGTACGTACCATAATCCATATCTGGAGTATTGCCTGCGAGATATCTCAATACATGCTTGCACATATTCCAAAAGAGCTTGGTAGGCTTAACCATAGCTTGTGAAAGATGGTTAATAGCGTAGCATATGTCGGGTCGTGTATTGACTAGATACATAAGTGACCCATCAGCGCTCGGTAGCAGTGGCATCCACTACCTGCGCGGATGTAGCATCCTCTTTCCTCCATCCACCGAGGAAAGAGAAGTGTCGATAGGCTTGCAGCCATGCATGTTGAACTTCTCCGGTATCTCTCGGGCATGCTTGCCTTGAGACACGGAACAATCCATCCTTTGTCTTTAGCAAATTTCCAATCCCGGGAAATAATGAAGGAGGCCCAAGTCCTTCATCTCAAACTCCTTTTACCAAGATCCGCCTTACATGAGTGTATCAACGAGTTCATCACCCATCAAAAGCAAATCATCTACATAAAGTACAATGATCGACAACTTACCCTCCACCACAATTTGGTATGAGTTCGGATCGCCTCACTCTTGGAGAATCCAAGACCGGTGAAATAGCGGCTCTGTCAAGTGTGCACGAGCACGAGGTGCTTGTTTCAACCCATACAAGCGCTCACGAACTGCACACATGTGACTCGGCTATTTGAAGATATCGAAACCTTCGGGGCACTCTATGTACACCTCCTCAATGACTACTGTTAAGGAACGCGATCTTCACATACATGCGATGAATGTGCCACCCCATCTACGAGCAAGAATCATCGTATGGAAGAATACTTTGCAACGAGGGTGCGAGGTTTCCTCATAATCGATCTCTCCAGTACGGCAAAGCCTCGGGCAACAAATATTTCCTTGTACTTCTCCACTCCCATCATCTTGCTTGCTTCACTTTGTAGATCCATCTTGAACCTACCAGTTTCCCTTCGGCCTTGAGACAATCTCCCATGCTGCTTGTTTCGACGATCGAATCCTACTCTTCCTGGCATCTACCCATGCGGGGTCCTCCACATCTTCCTCGAAAGAGGATGGCCTGCATCACGATACACTTTCTCTGTCAAAGCCGTGTATCCGGTATATCGATGGGGTGACTATCTTTGTACGCGTTGTGATGTAGGTGCTCCTGATCTTCTGCGCATCGAATTCGATCGCTCGGCTTTTGTAGTGCGCTTCCGCCCTGCGATGGTTGGCGGCGCATGAGTGGTCTCTTCCACTCCATGAACCTCCTCTTGTGGCTGATCCACATCCTAAGGCTCATCATGGGAACTAATCTCCTCATTTGCATGCAAGTGTGGCTCCCTCTCAAGCGAACACTTCATGGCTTTCTCCTCATCAAATTTGATATCCCATCGCCCATGAGTCCATGGCGTAAAATACACACAATAGTTGTGGGGTGTATCGGTGTACCCCACAAATATCCCAGCCTCTACGGTCGGCTCCGGCTTCTTCCTGGCATCCTTCGTCACATGAATGTAAGGTGAACCAAAAAATCCTCAATGAAAATATCGAGGCTTCTTACCGAAAGCATGCTCCTCGGGTGTACTCATGCCAAGTATCACCCATTGAGGACAATGGTTTTGCACATAAACCGCGGTATTGCATGCCTCGGCCCACAAGTGTGGTAGGAGCCACGATCATGCGGTATCGCTGGAAATCACCGACACCCATGATCATTGTTCTTTCACTACTGTGACCCCATTACTGTTGTGGGTTGTAGGCGCTATGAGCTCTCTTAATTCATACTGCTGTTGCAAAAAGTACTTGAATTCACCGAGAGATGAATTCACCACCATTTTCACTCCTAAGAGCCTTCTTTGCTTCCCCAATTCTTTCTCAACAAATGCCTTGAACTCACAGAACTTTGAGTATGTCTCGCTCTTCTTACGCAGAAGAAGATCGCACTGAGAAAAATCATCGGCAAATATCACATAGTACTGTGCTTTCTTGTCGAAGCTGCGAGAAAGGTCCACACACATCTATGTGAATTCTCTCTCAAGATCGTCGTGGCACGACTATCCTTCTCATGAAAGGTGGCTTTCGCAAATTTTCCCAAAGTGCATCCCTTGCAGTACGGCTTCTTGTAGTGTACCTTTGGGAAGCCCGGTAGAAATCTCTTGCCAAAATTTTCAAAGCACCATGGTGAAAGATGGCCCGATCTCTGTTGCCATAGCTCGCCTCATCCCGGCTCACCACTCCTTCTACCTTGCACTGCCATTCTTTGCGGCATCATCTACCTACAATTGATAAAGTCTCTTAACTCAAACCCCTATCCTCCAAGTTTCACCGGTTGCCTTACTACACGGGGAAAGCCTTTCCCTCACTAAAGACAACATCATATCCCTTGTCTTCCAACATTACCACGAGAGATAGATTATTCTTCAATCCTGGAACATGCATCACTTCCTTCAATACGAATGGTTTACCGAGAATCCCTCTCAAAGGAAATGGTACCGATACGATGCATGTTGTATCTACCATCATCGCCCATCTCGATGTGCACTCTAAGATATTTCTCATCCGGATCGGTAAACAAATCTTTGTCTCACGGTCATGTGAAAAGATACTGTATCAAGAAACCACGATAAACCCATCATACTTGAGATAGCTTGTACGATCGGTGAAAAATCTAGCTCAAGCTTGCGAGGCTAGGCCTCTCATTGCGGATCTGACCCTGCTTATTTTCTTCTTTTGTGGATAATTAGTGGCGTAATGTCGTGTTGGTGATAGTGAAAGCACTTCACCTTGGACATGTCAGCTTCTTGCCTTTCGCACCGGATTGAGAAGCATTCTTCTTGCTCTTCCCCTTCCTTTATTTGGCAACCAAAGCGCAATTTTCTTCCTCTGCATTCTTCGATGAAGATCCTTCCACAGTACTCCACCTTATCTCCTCTTGCACGAATCTGACCAAAGTCGCTACCATCTGGAAATTTCTCCCGACCATTGACGGAGTCCTCATAGGAATGCCAACTCTTACGGCCAAGGAAAGCCAAGCTCACCAAAGTCCTCATCATCTACAATAACCCCCACACTTCCCGGCTCATCCTACAACGGATAAACTTCGTGAGGTACTTGGGTATCTTGTCGCCTTTCTCCATTTTTATGTTCCACGAGTTTATCCTTGGCTGTAGCTTCCTCTCGTCACTCTTGCTTTAGAATAAATACGTAAAGCTTTCCACATCAAGAATGGATAAGCTTTACCATGAAAAATTTGGACACTATGTGATCCTTCACACCTTCAATGATCCCTTCGACACTTTGTTGTCTTCTTTTTCCATGCGTAAAGTGCGGCGGCATACGCTAGAAGCGAGGTTTTGGAATTTACGCATCTATGAACTCCTTCAACCCATTTTCATCTGACACCACATCCATCCTGTCCTTCCATGCAATATAATTCGAGCTACCCTCGAGGCATAATCCAATCGCAATTCGTTGAAATACATCTCAACTTCGACACCAAGAAAACTGTATAAATTCGAATTCCACCGGCCACGAAAACTCAACCACTTCAATGTTTTGCAATTGCTCCAATGATCAATATCGCTGCGATACCATGTAGAAATTCATATAAGCGTATGTTATACATCCGAATTCTCACGATCACACACTATTTGACTTCATGCACAATACCTGATCTCTTCTACCATTGATCATTAATTGCGAAGAAATAAAATCAATTGCATGCACACATTAAAACCATAAACATTCACACATATGAACACAGTATTTATGGGAAAGCTTAAGAAAGCTGAAAACCCCAAATATACGTATATTATATGTCATAGAGATCAGGTAACAATAATCATACAAAGCTCTCTAGCTCTCGGTACAATCTCCAAATGTCACACACTAATTAGGTCGTCTAGCAAATCTCATGCTCCAATCTACGCCACTGCTAGCACACTCTCTTTAGCAATAGCTGGCCGAAGAATGGCTCTGAATGAACTCAAATTGTTCCAACCTTGCTCACGCAATCCTCATTAGCATCTCCAACCATGTGTGTTTCAAATCATGCAACACAATAGTCACAAGCGATATTCACATTTGCTCTTTCACCTACCTCTTCATTGGTATCCTTGAAAGCGTCATACCTTGTAGTTAAATGATGTATTCTTTAGTTGATTAATGAGTTAATAATTAGTGAATTAATTAATAATTAATTCACACCACTCTCACTAGTGTTTCAATCGATTAGACTAGATACAACTAGCTCAACTATGTTTAACTCGGTTAATCGAACACGACTCCACCAACTACCTCGATAACTCCACCAAGCCTCTTGTCACATGAGTTCTATTTGAATTCTCCATGCAATGGCTCCACTTAACCCTCGGGAATAGCATAATTCCTTACGCCGGCCTCTGTGCCACATACGTACATGGCCGAAGTGCTCCCGAGAATAAGATAATGTTTATAATCCAAATATTATTAAGAGCTAATAATATTCGACATATATATTTTTAGACTAGCGATCTAAAAATAGATTCCACCCAATATGTCTAAAAATAGAAGTCCATCTATTTTCCAACTTGACCAACCATCCAAAAATAGCATCACGCTCATAGAATATGATCGACATGTCTAAAAATAGACTTGCGCCAAAAATAACACTGTGGACACTTAGTGAAGGCGACTCTTTCCACTTAAGCTCATCATCTTGTTGCAATCTCAACAGTCAAATGTATTGTTTCTTCTTTTTCTTTTTCTTTTTTTGAGGCATTCTGTTGGTCTCTTTCCTATATTCCAGTTTTAGTTTACGGCCAGGTGAAACAACTCCTCCTTCTGTGGATCCACACTCGCCAGAAACTGATCTATTTAATGTAGTTTTTCATCATTTGTAAAGGGGGGGGTGGTGGAATAAGTTGGAATCATTGAGGACGCTCGTACTCCATTTTGCTAACGAGTTTTACGGGGAATTAATAAAGAAATGCGACGCGATTTATGAGATCCTTGTGGTATGGATTTTTAACTTGTTCTTTCCTTTGTGATCATTTGTTAATTGTTATGTTTGCTATTCATTCATTCATATTTGTTTGGATGTTTTCAAGATAGATAGGTAGAATCCATTGTATAATTCTGCCTTGGGAAAATCATTCAATACTTTATGTTTTCCGGTTCGAAGAGGATCCATCTCCTATGCCCTTTTCGGCTTCTCACCGATCTTAAACATTCCATCATTATTAAAAAGCAAAGTTATTAAAATCCTGCCTACCTTTCCCCATAGAATACCACTTGTATCTAAGTTTAATTCCCCATATTCAAAGCTTTACCCGGCCCCATCGAGTCCATACAACCACGAGAAAAATTGATAAAACATTTCGAGCTACTATACCTAGCCTAAAATCAATTTGCGATTTACACTTCATTGAACATTTTTTTCACGGAGAGAGCCCTCTCTTGACCTTGTAGGGCTAGCTACAAAGTGAGCATGGTTTGAGAGTTACCACGGTCCACCTTCCTTCGGCCTAAGGTTCAAATTAGGTGTAACGGACCCGGAGTGGGGTAGCGGTTGGGGGATCAAGGTACCATACGGGAATCCCTAGCATCAGGTTAAGAAGAGAGGGTAGCCATAGCAATTTTCTGCTGACAGATTACACCGGGAGGAGGAGCTGGGAATGGTATCTAGCGGAGGGGTAATGGCCGAGTGGGACGGCTCCAGATGGTTAAGACCTGGAGAGACCGTTCCGGGGAGGATAAAGAGGCTAATGAATACTAGTTGTAGGTGAAGGGCTAGGAGGGGAGTCCGAGAAGGTAGATCGAAGAGTTTAGGAGTAGGTTGCGGAGGGCAAGGAGGGCCGGCCCCGACTAGGCCCAGAAGCGGGCCGCTTGAGGGCAACTTGGGAATGATTGCATCATGAAGAAAACATTCGATGAGGCTGGAATCGAGAGACGAGGAGGAGAATTAGGGTTGTACCAATCGAGAGGAATATTTGTAGACTCGGGGTGAGACAACGGTAAAAGGATCAACGGTTTGCTTGTGTAGAAGAGATAATGGACTCGGGGAGGTTTGAGACTTCGATTCGTAATACGTCCGTATTTAGTAAATGGTGACTATCTTTGCATTGTGAGGGCGGGACATCTTGCGGTGAATTGAAGATGGGACGGCGAGATGTGATATGACGAGGTGAATTGAAGAGGTGAATTGTAATTTGCTAGATTGATTGAGATACAAATTGACAAGGGTAACATCAAACCAAGCTTTGGAATCCAGGACCTAGCCTTCCTGGATTCGGAGGGATCTCTCAATGTGTGCAAAGATATGTCTTGTTTGCGGTTAGGGTTGATTTTAGGCTAGATGTTAAGTGCGAGGTATTTTGTTGTTTTTTGGTTGGGTATGATACTTGTAAATGAGGAGTTAGAAAATTGATAAGAGCAACAAGAAGAATCAAAGGCATAAGCGAACCTAGTCCATTTGATTTCGAATCGAAAACGAGATAATTAACCAAGACAAACATTCGGATAAAAACATAGAAAGGTAAGAAGCACACGACTTTCGAACTTTTGTCATCACAGAGTAGAAAAACATTTAAGATACACAAGTAACTATAACCATAGAGAGAGAAAACTCTAACATCCAAAGTTACGGCTATAAGGTTTCCTTAAAACAAATTTAGCTAAGTAAAGGCAAAGAGCATGATTTTAAACGGACTTCTTTTGACAAACCTGAGCAAAGCTACTTTAAGAGATGATTCCAAGAAAAGAATATTTTAGTGGCAACAATATGTAGGGCTAACCATGAATCATGTTGAAACCAACTGATCTAAACTATTCAAGAAATAGACAAGCATAAGAAATACTTAGAGAGAAAAAAGATGAATTCTCTAATATATCCCTAACGAAGGAAACGTTAAGGCATTGAAGAGACCAAAACAGATTTAAGGTGCCATTAGAAAACATTTCTTAATCTAAATTCTTTGTCCTCTTGCAACATAGCAAGATGGAAAATAATGGAAAACTAGAAAACATAAACAAAAGAAAAACTTCACCATCAACCAAGCCTATGGATCCGCAAACAATCCTTCTCCATCAACAAGCAAATCGGATCATGCATGAGTTTCCAAGACATCAATTTCTCTTCCAAGAGCTTCGAAGGACTATGCATTATTCCGACGCTCCGATCATCAAAATTCAACATTTACAATGAGTTTCAAAGCGAGTATTTATGTTGCAAATGAGGAGAGTCAGAGAAACTCTTCTAAGGTTCAAAATGTTATTAATTACGAGTAAATGCATTCCTAGCCTTGAAAACCACGCAGGGCATAAGGTAAGAATACTCTGAAGCTACTTCTCTGTTAAATAACTTTGTCATATTTTCTTAGATAAAGATAAATGGAAAAGATTGACTTTAAGGCTTTATCTTAACTTTACAATAATTGTCCTAACGAGTTTAAAATATATTCTTTTGTGAAATAATTGTTTGTTGCCTTTACGGATAAAGAGTAGGCAAAAGGTGTCGAGTTTGATTTATCAGTTAATAACTACTTCCTTTTGATGTATTCAAGGAGTTTGCTTTAGCCTAATCTTTCCTTAACTTTAATCATTTTAAATTGTGTTTAAGGCTGATTCGCTTTCGCCTTCATAACTCATTATGCTACCTTTATCCTTTTACTATTTTCTTTAAACCTCTATTCATCTTGTCTTTTAGGCATGTTTTTATCATTATTCCACTTCGATTAGTCTTTAATCATACATTTATGCCTTTGATCCTTTGTTCTTCAATCTTCATTAGTTTTCTGCATTTGTGTGCGGAAGGCTTCTTTGATGCCCTGGAGGATTTCAAAGGGATCAATGCTTATGAGGCACCAATCAATCATTGATATGAAACCACTGGATCCCTTTCTTCTTTGCTTATAGGCCTTTTTGGATCGTCATCAGGCATCCTTCAATTTATTTGACAGGATGGCCCTTCGGGCTCAAAGGCCACCGTCGGCTTGCAACCAAACGAAACCATAATATAAAACCTGCGAATTTATGGATATACTACTTTCAGAGGTTTGAGGGAGATGGAAGAGTGATTGTTGAGGAAGGGGATATTGCGTGGTGGGGAAATTTCATGGCGGAATGATGCAAACAGAGGAAATTTTGAATCAAGGCGCGAAAATAGGGAGGTGCAGTTTTGTAGAAAATCATCGGTTTTTGCGTGGCCAGAAGGTGGTAAGCGGTAATGGGCTGGGGGAACGCGATAATGTTTAGGGGTTGACGTGTTTCCAACCCAAAACCACCTTTTTCGCGTTGAAAATGCGTGTTAAAATGTTTTGGTGAAATGGGCACGAAATTAATTCTAGGTCGTCAGATCTGGAGGATCGACGGTTGGGATCTATTCGCAATTTCACGCAAATCACAAATGATCAAGAAGGTCAGCGAAAATGCGAAAGAGCGATGACCGTTGGATCTAGAGGATCAACGGTGGAGATGAATAGCGAGAGTGCGCAAAATAAAATATATGGGCGGGGGAAATGGATGAATGGAGAAGCAAGGGCCGTTAGATCTTGAGGATCAACGGTGGAGATATGTAGAGGATAAAAAGAAGGGTGGATGAAAGAAAAGGGAAGGAACCTGCTAGCCGTTGGATCGTTGCAATCAACGGCCAGGATCTCGTCCGGGGGGACCACAAAAATGCAGAGGCCGAAAGAAGATAGAGGGCACAAAAAGGTCTAGGCAGTCGGATTTGGGGAGATCTATAGGTAGAAATCTGCTCGGGGATCGACCATCGTCGAGAAAAAGGTGTAGAAGACCGAAGAAATTAGAATCGCCGAGCGTCGATGGCAATGGGAAAGAGTGAAGTGTGATGCAGTAGAGGACCGTTGGATCGAAAACGAGATCAACGGTGGAGATGCGATCAAGGTTTCGCACATCGGCGGAGAAAAGGGTTTCGAACGGAAGATTGTGATGGCCGATGGAGCACGGGCTTGTCGTCCTATGCGGGGAGATCGATGGTGGAGATTTCATCGACGGAGGATGGAAATGGGTGGGATCACGGAAGTGCGATGCAGGTGGAGCGAGGACGCGTCGGATGTAAACGGGATCAACGGTGGAGAGATTGGCTCGGGGGGATCGGCCATCGGGCGAGAAGGAGTGTGAGCGTGAGGAAAGGGCGATGTGCGCGATGCGATGGAACGATGCGCGAGACCATCCGATACGGGAGAATGAACGACTTGATTTTTAATGCGGATTTCGCATCGGCGGTGAACATTTTTTAAAGGAAAAAGGTCGCGTGGATCGGTGAAAAGCCGAAATGTAATGGGGCGTGGAGCCGACGAGCCTAGCGCTCGGTCATGGGTGGGTCATGAGCGAAAAATGGGCTAAGGCTAAAGGCGAACGATTATGGGCCTATTTCATATAAAGAGCGAGATAAGGCTAAAAGTGGGTTTTTGGGCTTTTAGAGCTTTCAGGTAGGATAAAAAGGATAGCTTAAACCATACAAAAGGGATTTTTTTATGACTTAAAGGGTTTTTTATGGAAAATGAGGTAAATGGGGGGATAAAATGGATTTTTGAGAATGAGATGAATGTTTAGGATAAGCGGCGAAGTGAAAATGAGTGAAAAATGGAGGGATTTTGGAGAAGTATGAAGGTGAAAAGATGGAAAAATGGTTGAAAATATTTTCTTTTATAACGAGGTAAGGCTTCTTGAGGAATTTTGAATGAAGATTATGATGAATAGTTCTTGAGGATAAAGAACACGAGGGGGATTCAAGAAGTCACGGATTTTGCATGAAATTTGTTTCTTGAAGGCTAAGAACTTTTTGTTTAGCCATCTTTGAATATGTCAAATTTATAGATGGTAACGGTGGCTCCATAGGGAGGACGGCTATCTTTTAGGTGTCGAGAACCTCGATTATCAATCTTACGCCTTTCAACGGACAGTGCCTTTTTTATTTTCTATATGATTTGACAACCTCCACTTCTTCTTTGATCATCACAACTAAAAAAGATGATGCAGTTACAACAAGATGATTTTATCTCCAAAACTTCTACCTACCCAACCTACTTGTCCTAACATTTTCTTCAATGGGTGCACTTGGACTTGAAAACCCTTTCAACATCATTTTATTCTTTTTTGAAAACAAGAAAACTAATCTAAATCTATCCTTACTTCTTAAAAGAGTCAGTTAAATAGTTGAACTCTTTTTATTTCTACCTATACTACTATCTCGTCAAGATTAAGGCACATTTGACGGATACGCATTCTCTATATTCTAAAATAAAAATTTAAAACATGGCTAAATCGAGAGTTGGTCGATTTACTATGGTGTCTATAACTTTATGTACAAGTTGCACATAGACTTTATTTTGCGGAAAAAAATAAAACAAAATTGTGAAGAGAGCTTAAGATGTTTGAAAATTATAAACATCCTTCTTTCTTTCTTTGGTTCGGAGTTTTGAGCTTGTTGAACCATTATTTTCTATCCTAATATATTCTCTTGATAAACTGAATTATACGATTTGGAAAATCTTCTTCACTAACCTATCGGCACATGAAATTCAAATTTACTCAATCATGTTTAGGTTGTATGATTGAATAATTACAAGTATTGGCATTTGAGCTTGCACACAACATTATTTTGCATAAAAGTAAATCGAAAGATAAGGCCATGATTTGTCTTTTGTGAGGCATCTTTATCATCTCTTTGGTTTTGTTTTAAGCATGTGGAACTGATGTCTTTTCAATCTCCTAATCTATCTTTCTTTGAATAAGTTAAGTACGAAATAATGTTTTATCGATCAAAGTTTCTACTAACTTATCAACATAAATTTAAAGCATGTTCAACCATGATTAGGCTAGATAAGCCCAGACAATATATTCCTTTGAATCGGTAGTGGCATTTAGACTAGCTCACTTTCGAAATTCTCTTTTTTTTTTGGGTATGAAATTTGTACCTCTTTTGAGTCTGCCCTCTTTTGATTTTCTTTTATTTTATTGTTTTTTTGCATTTTTTATAATTTCCTTTTAAGCGTATTTATGTGATAGAAAAAAAACTTTGGAAATTAAGACTCTTGACGAGAAATAGTGTTTGAGCATCACGCAGTGACGAGGACCTCAGGCTCATTTCAATTCCATAAATTTCCTTCAAAAGAAAGCATTTTTGCCTCACCATTGAATCAATGATATAGGGGCCTTTCCACAGTTTTCAAACTTACCATGTTTGCCTTTGTCTTCCTTCTAGGGATCCATTTTAGAACTAAATTTTAACTCGGAAGTCATTTGCTTTAGGTCCTTCTATCAAATAATTTATTGATTCCTTCTTGGACTACTTGTGTCCTTTTATATACTTCCTCTCTTGATTGTTGCAAATGAATGGTACGATTGATCCTCCTTTGCATATCATTTTCTTCAACTTGGACCTCTTGAAAGAGTTTCATGGTAGGACTCCTAGATATGTTGGGAAGATTGCATCCATGCCCGTAAACGGCCCATTAGGGAGACATGCCGATGGACTTTTTTAGTATTCAATCTATCAGCCCATAAGGCATGGACAAGCTTACTATGCCGGATTTCGATTATGTTCCAACAATTTTTGATGATATGATTTTGTTGGAGGATTTAGCTACGTTCCTTGGGGGTAGTAGGTAGTAGAATGGCCTAATGCTGTCGATATTTATGGCGGAAATCTACCATCCTCTTGGACTTGAAGGCGGCGGCATTTTCTATGATTATTTTCCTAAGACAACCAAATCTGAATGGTATGTTGGTTTCAAGGAATTTGATGATGTGAGTCGGTAGCATTCCTTTAGTGGTATGGCCTCTATCCATTTGGTAAAATAATGGAGTTTCCATGAGGATCCATTTGTGTTGGGTTGAGGATGATGGGTGAATTTCCCCAATGAAGTCTAAACCCCATTGTTGAAAGGGAGCCTCAGCAACGATAGCTTGCAAAGGTAGTGGTAAGAGTTTTCTCCTTTTGCCATCAAAGATTTGGCACTGCGTCGCGGAAGGACACATGACTAACTTGGGTGTACGGGAAGAGGGTATGCCAATAGTATTCGGTTTCGAGGATCTTGTTTGTTGTGGTCTTCCGGTTAAGATTTTCTCCACATTCTCCCTCATATGGCCTGTTGCATGATTTTTCACATCAACCTCAAGTAAACATTTAAGTAAAATCTGACATTTTCCATTACAAAACTCCATCTAATATACAATAATTTAAAGCCTTGTTTGACAAATCTAGCTTTTGTTTTGACAAAGAAGGAGGAGCATTCAGATAAAGCAACACATATATGATGTCGACATACCAAGGAGAGTTCATGAATGTTTCTTCAATGAATGGTGTTGTGCATTCTTCTATCTCTTCCAAAATATCAACCATGTTCATTTCTAAAGCTTTGGAATTTTGACTCGGCCATGAGTGCAAGTCTTTTTCCTTTGATGAGTTTGGTGGGCCGGATCTCTAAGTCATATTCTAAAATGGTAACGATCCCGCCTTGCCTCTTTTACGATCGGGGTCTTGATTAAGTATACCTTTGACAACCGTGTTTGGGACAAAGGCTATGATATGTGAATGCAAAATATAAACTCTAAAATCCTTCAAAGCTTTGAAGATTGACAAAGGCTTGTTTCTCCACTGTTTATATTTTAAAGGGGGCTGCCAAAACTCTTGAAAAGCTATGGGCTTCTCTTGCCCCATGATGTTCTTTTGCTGTATCATTGCCACAATATGTTCGAGAGGAAAAGAAGAAAATGTAAAATTCCTTGGTGAAGTCGAAATTTGGGTCAAAAGGCTTGGTGTTGTGTGAGTGCTTGTTTTACCGGCTCTCAGGTGCTTTCGCTTCCATATTCCCTTCACTCCTACTTCCTTTTCAACACCTTCTTGTGATATTTCTTAGGAGCTCGGCAAAGGTTAAGGATGAATCTTCTTAGGAAGTTAATCTTTCCAATGAAAGATTACGACTCTTTAATGTTCCTAGGATGGGTTTGATTTGCAAGATGCCTTCTATTATTTTTTTGGATCTATCTTGATTCCTTCCTCGGGAATGATGTGACCTAAGATTTTTTCCTTCTTGAAGGCCAAACAAAGTTTTCTTAGGATTTAGGGACGAGGCCATACTTTCTACATTTTCAAAAACTTTTCTCAAGTGGACTAAGTGCTCCTCATCAATCCTCTTAGAGTAGACGGTGATGTCATAAAGGTATATGACTGAAGTAACCTATGTCTTCCAAAAAATCTGCTGTCATTTCCTTTGGAAAGTAACCCCACTGCATTCATTAAACCGGAATGGCATTTGTAAACGCATGACATACCCCAAAGGTGTATTGAAAGCGAGTTTTAAGTTGGTCACTTGGAAAGACTAGAACTTGGTTATAACTTTGAGAAGCCATCTAGTAATGAATTCTTTGTGAACCAACTACTTTTGGAGTATGTGATCCATTTTAGGCGAGGGGTAATTGTCTTTCGAGGCTTTGTTCAAATTTCTAAAATCGATACAAAGCCTAATTTCCCGGTCTTCTTCCCTACTTGACATAAGGTTGGACACCCATTCGAGTATCGGATAGGAACTATGATCCGGCATCGTACATATTTTTTATTTCTTTCTCAACTAAAATTATGAGAGAGGGGTTTATTCTTCTCAACTTTTGTTTAAATGGTTTCTAATTTTCTTTGAGAGGAATTTTATGTTGGATGATTTTGGTGTCATAGGATTTCAAGTCTTCGTACCCCCAAGAAAACACATCTTTAAATTCTCTAAAAAGCTCAATGTATTTCTGTTTTGTGTGAGATGGGAGAGTTTTGGACAGCTTGATTATTTTGGGCTCTTTCATCCCTCCAATGTTACACTCTTCTACATTTGTTTCGGTGGTTTTCATCTTGGGTTTTAGCTACATCATTAAAAACAAACAACTCTTCTAGTGGTGTGAGTACTCTGTGAGGTGTCATCTTTATCTTTGCGAATTTCAAGTTCTCTTTGATACGATTTATCAAATACTTGCAACACAAGGGGTTTTGAAGGTGGTTTATGTCATCATCGGGGGGTAGCTCTGTTTTGGGAGTTTCTTTTTCGGCGAGTTATTTTCTTTCAAATCTCAAACTCTGTTTTGTGCTTGCGAATTCATTTACGGGATTACAAAAATCATCTATTTGTTCATCATTGTCAAACACTTGCCAATGGTTCAAGTTGTACGTCGGTAGGCACATTTCTTTATTTTTATGAGGCATTGATTATTTTTCATAAGGTAAAGAGCAATTGCTAGCGGCAAAGGCAAGCTCATTGGCAAGGTAGTTTAGACCTTTAGGGATGAAAGTAAGCTCATATTTCTCAAAGGTTTTGAGAAGGTATAGGGAAGAATTTCTATATTCCCTTAACCTAGGAGTTTTTGGCCGAATATTCTCTCTTAATTTGATTGATGATTAGTTTAGAATCTCCTTGGATCAAGATTTTCCTGGCTTTGAGATTTTTAAGTATGAACTTGATAAGGAGAGCCTCATACTCTGCAACATTATTGGTGCATTGAAAATCTAACCTATAGGAATGGCCTTCATTTGTGTTGTGGATCCAAACACCTGACCCTTGATCCATCCTTACCATAAGAACCATCAAAGCTCATATGCCAAGGGTGTCGATTTTAGTTTTGTCGATATTGTTTGTACTTGGTACTAGAGTTTGGGAGTCATTTTCTTGATTAGAGAGTTGGTTTGATTGTTCTGGGGACTTAGTTCTCTCTCACTATCATTCACTTGTTCACTTATGTAATTTTCATTGTACAAGATGAAGGAGTCGAGGTCGGAAGTAAATGGAATAAACTAGTGTGTTATTTGGCCTATCTATGTTACTCACCATGTATTTCATGTGGAATTCACAGTACAATCTTCTTGTTTGATTGAAAGGCCAGGATGGTGGCATAGGTCATGTCCATTGAAGGATGCTCGGTTTTTGGCCCCCATGATCTAGATAAAAGTATGCCATACTTTGGGGGGATGTCGGCCACAACTATATCCATGACTAGACTCTTAGCGGGAATTTGTGCCGGATTGACACACAAATCCTTGATTGAGCCAGAGACACTTAACCCTACTAGAATCAAAAGAACACAAGTATTTGTAGGGCTTTGTGATTTCTAGGCCCAATATTTTGGCATGAGATTGTGTGAGGCACCGAAGTCTAGCATAACATTATGTAGAATTTTGTCATGTATGTTTAGACTAACATAGAAAGGAGGGACTACTCCTTCTTGATATCTTCCCTCTACTTCGGGACCAAACAACGGTTCTAGTTTATCATCGATTGGGGTTTAAAGGTATCGAGTATCCTTGCCTATGTTTAACACTTTGAAAATCTAGGATCCATACTCTTGGGTTACCAATTCGGTGAGGGGCATAGTGATCTTGATTTTGGCAATCTCCCCCTCAAGGCGAAAGGCGCGGGTGTCTTTATTGCACTTATATCGGTTTATCAACCATGAAATTTTCTACATTTTAATTTTATGATTTTGATTTGATGGTTTGTGCGGTAAGGTTTTTTTCGGAGCCACTATTTGAAGTACTAGGCGACTTGAATCATCATTAAGTGGCTAGTCTTTTGCTTGTTTAGTTCGAGTTTTCTTAGCGTAATATTTGTGTTTTCTCTACGCATCTTTTAGGGATAGGTTCGGAGGAGTTTTTTCTGCCAGGTAGTGTTTGGCTGATGTTTTAGGAACATCTTGACTCTTTTTTTCTCCTAAGGTCATACGCCTGGACTTCCATTATGGCTATCTCAAATCATAATCTATAGTCTTCGGAATCTTCATATGATTTCTCATGTGGTTTTGAGAAAACATCCTTTGTTCTTCTTCGATAAGGAATGTTATCCTCATCGTAGAACCTATAGGTACATGGTCTTCTTCAACTTCCTCGGGCTCTCTTTCTTCTTCATCTACATAGTTGTCTTGGAAAGGGGGTCCTGATTTATTTGGTGTCACTCTCTCTTTATACATTGCAAGGAGAGGGTCTCTTCTAAAATTTTGATTTCTATTCTTGTTTTGAAGATTGGCTTGATTTTCCCTGGGGTGTTCTCTCATTTAAACTAAATTTTTCCATCATCCTCTCCATTGTCCCTAACTATGGAGTCAAGTTTGGTGTCGGAAGAGGAGGGTGCGAGGTGTTGTGTCATCTCTATAAGTCACCCCTTTTTACGATCTCACCTAGCCCTTTTCTCCATCGATTGGCCTCTACACTTACAACCCCTTTTTTCATGTCTTAGAATTAGGTAATCTCTCTCCCTTAGTTGATAGGCTATATCAGCATCAAAGCCTTCGGGATATTTTACTAAGGCCAAGCCTTGGGGAGGTTTTATGTGAGGTGGGAGAGCATTGTAACATTTCTTGTTAAAACTAGTGGAGTAGTCATGAAACGAGTCTCTCTTTTAGTTTCTCTTAAGATTTTTATACTCGAGAAAAAATTTGGAGGGGGTTCTTCTTGATTTCCCATTTGTTCACAAGGGTTTGGTATAGAGTAGGGAGATCATGAATTTTGTTGGGAGAGTAAGTCTTTAAACCATTTCTTGGGTTCTCCCCCTAGACTTTGAGCAAAAATCCTCATTTTTATGGTTTCTTCTTCTATCTCCATATAGTCGAAAAGCATCATTAATTCTATCTACATGTTTTTGGTAGCTGGATTTAGTCCTACGAAGTGAGGATTTTGGACGATAGCCATTTGGAAAAGGTAACGGTATTTGTTGTAGAGCCGGTGGAGCATATCGAAGTGCCATGATGGGAGGAAAGGAAACAAAGGCTGATTTACAAGGGAGGATTTGTGAGAGGTGGAGGAGGATGGAGTGAGGTGGTTTGAACATTGGTGGTATGGATGGGTGTAGCTGAGGAACTTGGACCGGAAGACTGATTCTGAGTAGATTTGAGATGAAAAGGGCTGAAGTGATGTAGAAGATGAAAATCAAGAGGAGTGGAAGGAGAAGTGTTAGTATGAATCCTTTGTCGAAGTGTACGAAAAAGGACCACTTTAGCTACGCATAACTAATAGCCCTAACAACAAAGTGAGTACACCAATATCTTCGGATACTGCGGATTAGTTAGACAAGAAAATAGCTGCAAAACACCAGATCTATGTATGGAAAGACATTAAGCAGTAAAATAAAGGGTTTGCTCGATGCATCCAACAGATAAGACAAGAACACAATTTTTGAAAGAACTTTTATATTACAGGGCACCTGGGAGGAAAACAAGAAGGTGTATCCAGCTCTCCTCAATGGGATGGGTTCTTTGTAGTCCTCAGCACTTCAGATCTAAGCTTTCTCTCTCTTGTAGGTGTAGAAAACCCAATGCAAAATGAAGCTCAATGGGAGCAAATGATGAAAAATGAGACCAAGTGTATAGATCCAGAGTGATCTAATAGGCAACAAAAGGTGAAGAATGATGGGGAAAACCCTCCTATTTATAACAAAATATTGGGTCATTCTAGATCTTGGTGCATAATTAAAATAATGTTAACCAAATCTAGATCCACCTTTTATGGAATATTTTATTATATTTGTTGGAGGGAAAAGGTATTTGACTTGGGTCAAATCCCTTGATTTGTCAAAAATAAATAAATAAATTATTTATTTATCTTTTTAAGGAAGCGGTTAGAAGATAATCAAATAAATAATTATTTATTTAATTATTTGTGGGCGATTTGGTCATATTTAACAAGGAATATTATCTAAATAAGATTTAAATAATTATTCCTAGAAAATAATAAGATAAATAAAGGTTTATCTAATTAATTTCTTTGGTTTTGGGTTAAACATGACTGGGAATAATAATTAAATTATGGTTTAATTAATTATTCCATGAGGAAAATTAAACAAATATGGGTTTGTTTAATATTTCCTTTTGGGGTTTCCTATTTTAACATAGTGAAAGCAGTTTTACTTAGGGTAAAACTGGTCTTACATGGTGTACTTGGGTCCATCTAATGATAATAAGTTAGATGACCAAAAAATGGTGTAACAAGAAGCTTCTCTACTGGAACTTTGCTGCAAATCTATGGGCTCAAAGTCAGCTTGGTCAACCCTATTTTTTGACTTGGTCCTGAATAGGTTCTTGGTATGGTGCAAATCAAATTGAGGACCTTGTGAAACTATAAGGTGTTCCGGTGCAGAACTTTCTCTAAGGATGGTCCTAACAATGGGTGAGTTTCCAGCTTTAGGATTTTGCCACAAAATCTTTTCTAGGTTATCAACTACGGTAGGAGGATTTGGGTTCGGGTGTGATCTGGTATAGATCCTTCGTGAAGCCAGATCTCTTTATTCTCACAAGGTATAAGTAGGCCTTAAAAACTGTTTTGGACTGATTTGACACAATCCTAGAACAACCTATGGAACTAGTGGGATGAGGAAGGCCTACTGGAGGCTAGTGGAGTCACCAGGTGGATTTTTTGAAATTTCAAAGATATGTATACAATGGTCCACCACCAAATTCTTGATAAAAAAATCAATCTAGGGAGTACTTTTGGGTTTTCAGTTTCTTTATGCAGCATTAAGGTTAATGAGTATCCCCTAACTAAGTCATTATCTTTCTAGGATGATGAAGTAATTAGTTTCTACTCTAGCTATGGGTTGGTTTTTAAGTCAGACTAGGGATGTATATGAGTCTATAAGAGTTTTTCAGGCTACTATGAACTCAGGGGTCCCACCGTGATCGCCACTATGTTAGGGTGGCTGTTAGGTCCCTATATCACTAGTATAGCCCCTTATTATTGTTAGTGTAAACCCCTTATTTTTATTAGTGTACCCTTGTAACCCCCATTTTGTTATTATTGTGCCCTTAAATTATTATTGTTAGGTCGGCTAGGATTACATTGTGGCCCACTAGGATTACATTATGGCCCCATGGACTCCTATATATAGAAAGGAGGTTTTGAGAATTGTATCATCCAAGAATTGTTCATTTATGTAATGTATTGGAGGTTGCCCCCTCGAAGTGGCTCATTTCTAAGGCGTTTATATCTCTTTCTATTTTAGCTGTTACACCACACTGCATCGTAGCTTTGGATTCTAGGGTTTTCACGCTCCAAACAGTCATCGTGGGCATTTTTTTTCGCTTATAACTTTTTTTTTCTACGAAGTTTCGTGGTTAAAATTTTTAGGGTGCGAAGCCGAAATCCTGAGGAAGCTTGTCTAAAAATTTCAGATCTTGGCTCGCAATATTTGCGGAGATATCATCTGTGGAAGTCAGGTCTTTTTTCAAGCTCCTAAACAGGTCATCGTGGAATTTTCGCTATAAATCTGTTTCTACGAAGGTTCAGAATCTGAAATTCATATGGTGCGAAGCTGAAATCCTGAGGAAATTCGCCAAAAAATTTCAGAGCTTGGTTCGCAATATTTTTGGAGATATGATCTGTGGAAGGTAGTGCTTTTTCAGGCTCCTGAATTTCATCTCAAAGAGGTGATCGTGGGAAAAGTTTAATAACTCTCTCTCTGAATATTGGATTGGAGTGCCGTCAAAAGTGATCACTAGTACACGGCCTGTAGTTTCTTCGCTATCAATTTTAGAGACAAAGGACAAAACAGTGACACGTGGCAAGTCGTACAAGTTCACTCTACTGAACCAGTCCAGAATTAGGTCATTGTGGGAGATTGGACACAACTTTGTCTTGGAGAATCCAAATCAGGTCAGACCTGTGGTATTTGAAAGAAGCTTCAGAGGGCTACTATAGGGCTGAATTTCAGATATCGAAGATTTTCAATTATAGAGATAATTCAATTTCAATATCGAGCTCCTCAAAGCAAGTAAAAGGTGTGTATTTTTTTTCCGAATTGCATAAGTCTTGTTTGAAGAATCAAGTTGAATTGATTCCAAGGGAATATTGTAGAATAGGTGTCAATATTGGATTCTAAAATGGCGTCTAAAAAGAATTCAACACCCATTAAGCCTTCAGAAGGCTCTACTATTACTCATGAAGATGAAGAATGGCAAAATGACATGTCAAAATTACAAGAGCAAATGCAACAAATTTCGCTCTCGCAAAGAACAACAAAAAATGAAATGGAAGTTTTGAAGAAAGGCGTGGAAACTAAGATGAATGGTTTGGAAGCTAAGATGGATGGCATGGAAGTCGGCATGGAAGCTAAGATGGATGGCATGGAAGTCGGCATGGAAGCTAAGATGGATGACATGAAGAATGATCTAAAAGCATACATGGAAGGCTTGATGACAAGCTTAAAACCAGAAATGATTCCTAATGGCGGAAA